>APFE030651663.1:24038-73612 GCA_000404065.3 Pinus taeda
ATTTAAAACTCTCGAAAAACATACGGAAATTCGAGAATTCACTGATTAAAGTTTTCTTAATCAATGAATTACCTTATTTTTGAAATATTATGTTTACTGATTAAGAATCCGCCCCTCCAACGAAAATGGGAAGAAATTTGGCACTCATGCACCCTCGAATTTCTCCTCTCCTCAAATTTCTGGTATGTCTTTATACGTCAACTACCACATGCCTAGCATGCCATTCACTGTCATGCTGCGATCTTTTACTATTTTACAAGAAAATTTCAGCTCACTCATTTTATTTTTTCATCGTCCAATATAAAATAAGGTAATTTTCGTTGGAGGGGCTGATTCTTAATCATTGAACGTAATATTTAGTGCACCGAATCGAATTCAATCTTTCGAATTAATTGGCAAATCGAATCGAGCCAACGAATTTTCGAATTTTTTTTTGGCAGTACCGCGGAATTTGGTAACTATGGTCACAAGTATTGGAAATAATAATATCAACCACTGCAATAAATACCCTGATAGCAGCCATATTTGTCAAAAGTATTTTTGTAGGTTGCGTCTCTGTTTAAAGATGGAAGAACTAAAGCCAAAACAGAAGTACCACATGAACCATTCCACAACATAGCGAGGCATTTAAGGCATTTAATGTATTTTGGTAAATAGATATGGGCAAGCATTCATTCCATGATTATTTCCTACTCCACAAACACCTACGGGATTACTGTCCACACTCAACAACAACAACGTATTAATTATTTGCTCTGTCATGTATTAATGTAAAATTGTATGTTGAGATAAATATCTATGTAAAAGTCATTTTTCAAGTTAGAGAAAAAGAGAGCGAGTGTGTGAGGAGAAAATCCTGGAACAAATTTTGGTGGGCACCTGAAAAGAGCAATTAGTTTTAATGTGTGTTATTCAGAGTAAAGTGTAAATAACTGTAAACCTTGTTTTACTTGGTGAATGAGCCGCAATCTCATATGAATGTATTTTCATGAATTATAAATTAATCATAAGTTTTTATTGTTGCTCCAAGCTTACTGTGTTTTACTTTGAGTTTCTAAGACTCTGTATAGCTGCACGAATCCAGTTGTGGGAAATCAGCTTCGCGAAAGTCACCCCTACCTCTCTGCGTAAAAAAAATTTCAGAAATGGAAACATCAAACACAAGCTTGACTAATATGGGCTATTATAATGAAGGCCATGTTTTCTTCTCAAGATATTTGGGATTTAATGGAGAATGGTTTTTAAGAACTAGCAAATGCAGCAACATACAATACCTTATCTCCAACAGAATATATTTGTTAAGGGACAATAGGACGAAGGATTCAAAATCCGCCTTTTGTATTTTCCAAGAAGTTCATGAAAATATTTTTCGAATGGTTTCAACAGCAATGAAGCCCAAGCAAGCATGGGGCACCCTCTAGATAGCCTACCAAGGCATGGCAAAAGTCAAGACAACGAATCTACAAATGTTGAGAAGAGACTTTGAAACACTTTGTATGAAAGAGTCTGATAATGTAGACTCATTTTTTACACATGTAAGTGGGTTGGTTACTCAAATAAGGCCTCATAGTGAGACACTTGAGGAAAGAAGAATAGTTGAGAAAGTTTTGAGAAGTTTCCCAGCAAGGTTTGATGCCATTGTTGTGGCCATAGAATAGACAAAGGATCTCTCAAAGTTCTCAGTGGATGAGCTTAATGCATCACTGATTTCTCATGAACATACACTGAATAGAGCAACAAGCTCCTAATTGGAGCATTCTTTCAAGACACAAGTATCATTTGGTCAAGGTCGAGGCAAAGGAAGATCATATGCTAGAGGAAGAGGAAGAAGCCCACATAGAAGTGGAAGAAGAAGCCCTTCAAGCTCAAATGGGAGAGGTAGCAATCAAAATCCAAGTCAAGGCCCAAGCCAAAATAAACCACAAGGTCAAAGGTATGATAAATCTCAAGTTCAATGTCATTACTGTAAGAAGTATGGTCATTATGCAAATGAATGTAGAAATAAGCAATATGACATTAGTAACAAACCAAGTGTAAATTTCGCAAAAGAAAATCTGAACCATGATAGCATGTTTTTAGCTTGTAATGTAGCACAAGAAAAACAAAGTGATATATGGTGTCTAGATTCAGGGTGTAGCAACCACATGTCAGGAAACATAGAAATGTTTTCCAATCTAGATGAAAGTGTGAAATCCGAAGTGACATTAGGGACTGATAGAAAAGTCTTTGTCTCGGTAAAAGAAAGAGTTAATATCTTAACAAATAAGGGGGAGAAGAAGTACATCTCAAATATTTAATTTGTCCCCGATTTGAAGCATAACCTAATAAGCATTGGACAACTCATGTGAAAGGGCTACAATGTTTTTTTTCAAGAATGATGTGTGCACAATTTTGGATAGACCTTCAAACAGACAATTGATTGCCAAGGTTCAGATGACAAACAATAGAATGTTTCCCCTAAAAATAAGATCATATTTGCATAAATAAGGTGCACAAGCACAACTCTCAATGAACTCACAAGAGAATGGAATAAAAGATGCAGTTGTCATACAAGTAAGCTTTCAAGCAGAGGTCAAAGATGAAAATTGGTTATGGCATTTGAGATTTGGTCATCTCAACTTTGGAGGTTTGATTTTGCTTCATAAGAAAGGTATGGTGAAGGGACTACCACTCATAGAAAAATCGGACAAACTATGTGAAGGATGTATCTTAGGCAAGCGACATAGAGAGACATTTCTAGTAGGAAATTAAGTAAGGGAAAAGGCACCTTTGGAGATTGTCCACTCATATTTATGTGGACCAATGCAGACACCATCAATTGGTGGCAGAAACTATGTATTGACCTTCATATATGGCGACACAAGGAAGAGATGGGTCTATCTCCTAAAATATAAAAATGAAGTGTTTGAGCACTTTCGCCAATACAAAGCTCTTGTTGAGAAGCAAAGTGGACACTACCTCAAAGTCCTTAGGACTGACAAAGGTGGAGAATACATATCAAATGATTTCCTTCTTCTTTGTAAGGAGCATGGAATTGACAAGCTATTTACAACAAGGTATACACCTTGGAAAAATGGTGTGGCAGAAACGAAGAATAGGACCATTATGGAAATGGCAAGGAGTATGATGAAGGCAAAGAATTTTCCAATTGATTATTGGGTTGAAGCTGTCACTTGTGCAACATATATCTTGAATAGATTTCCAACCAAAAGTGTCCAGAACATAGTTCCTGAAGAGGTATGGAGTGTAAGAAAGCATAATGTCACCCACATGAGAGTTTTTGGATGTGTGGCGTATGCACATGTCCCAGATGAGTTGAGGAAGAAGTTGGAAAACAAGGGGGAGAAAGGTATATTTGTTGGATACAATGATGAATCCAAGGCATACAAACTCTAGAGTCCATTAACCAAGAAGGTCATAACCAGCAGAGATGTGTATTTTATAGAAGAGGAATAATGGGATGAAAGTTTAGAAAAGACAGTCAATGTCAAAGCATGTATACCACATGAGGACAAAGAGGAATTAACAACATCGAGTAATTCCTCAATAGTGACTCCATCTACTCCTATTCAAGCGCAACAAAGCAAGCCGCAAAAAAACCATCAACAAATAATATATTAGTGTCGCGTATCCAAGCAAGTGCTTCTCCAACCATGCCATAAAGTGCAACACCAAGTGATATGTCAAGCCCATCTTCAGCAAGCATAAGAAGACCAAAATTCAGAAATTTAAATGAAATTTATGAGCAAGATGAAGTTGATAGTAGTGTTGGTATTAATTCCTTATTTTCCTTGTTTTGTCATGTAGATGACCTAATCCATTTTGAGGATGCATTCAAAGAGTAAAAATGGATTGCAGAAATGGAGAAAGAAATAGAAGGAATAGAGGGGAATGACACATGGGAGTTAGTGAACCTTCCGAAAGGAAAACATGTCATTGGAGTGAAGTGGGTCTATAAGACCAAAAGCAACATTGAGGGAAAGATTGAAAGGCACAAAACAAGGCTAATTGTCAAAGGATACAAGCAGTAGCATGGAAAAGATTACGCAAAGACGTTCGCACCAGTTGTGAAGATGGAGACAATGCGCACAGTTGTGGTGATTGTCGTGCAGCATAAATGGAAAGTGTATCAAATGGATTTAAAATCAACATTCTTGAATGGAGTGCTGAAAGAGGAAGTGTATGTTGTGCAACCGCCCGGTTATGAGGTAGAAGGCCAAGAATACAAAGTGTATCGGTTAAGGAAAGCTCTTTATGGGTTGAAGCAAGCACCGCATGCATGGTACAATAGGATAGATGCCTACTTGTGGACGATGGTTGGGACAAATGTGATGGTGAACCCACTCTCGACATCAAAGAGAGCAAATATAAGATTCTCATTGTCATCTTATATGTAGATTGTTTGATTTTTACAGGCAATGATGATTTCCTCATCGTTGATTTCAAACAAGTCATGAAGAGTGAATTTGAAATGACTGACTTGGGATTGTTAAGATGATTTTTGGGCATATAAGTGAAGCAAACAGAAAATGGCATTTTATCTCTCAAGAAAAGTATGCACCAAACATTTTGGAGAGGTTTAAAATGCAGAACAACAAGGCGGCACCAACTCCAACTATCATGGGGTTGAAGTTGAGCAAACAATATTATAGCAGCATTTCAATCCAACATTATGCAAAAGCATGATAGGCAGTTTGACGTATTTGGCCACCACTAGGCCGGATATAATGTATGCATTGAGTTTGGTGTGGAGGTTCATGGAGACACTCAAGGAGACACATTGGAAATCAACAAAAATGATTCTAAGATATGTCAATGGGACAAAACAATATGGCATTTTCTACACAGCAACAAGTGATTTCAGGCTGGTTGGTTACACTGGCAGTGATTGGGCAAGAAGTGTCGATGATGGAAAGAACACGTGAGGATATGTTTTTCATTTGGGTTCTTGAGCCATTTCATGGCTCTCCAACAAGCAACCAATAGTGTCACTATCAACAACAGAAGTTGAATATGTCGTAGCAACAGTAGCATTGTGTCAGGCAGTTTGGATGAGAAGGATGTTGAGAGATCTTCGTCATGACCAAGAGGGAATGAAAACTATTTTTTGCAACAACTCCTCAACAATTGCATTGTCAAAAAAAAATTTCTTTCACAAGAGGACCAAGCATATTGATGTTAAATATCATTTTTCAGATGTTTTATTAACAATGATGAAATTGTGTTGCGACACTGTAGGTCACAGGAACAATTTGTTGATATCTTCACAAAGCCACTGGCATGTGAAAGTTTTGTTTATCTCAGAAACTGTTTGGAAATTGTCAATGGCAGAAACTGTGATTAAGGGGGATTGTTGCAAATAATAATCCCAACCATCGCATTAAACACCCTGATAGTAGCCATACTTGTCAGAAGTATTTTTGCAGGTTGCGTCTCTATTTGAAGATGGAAGGACTGAAGCCAAAATAGAAGTACTCCGTGAACCATTCCACAACACAACAAAGAATTTAGGGAATTTAATGTATTTTGGTAAATAGATATGGGCAAGCATTCATTCCGCGATTATTTCCCACACTCTACAAATACCTGTGCCATTACTGTGCACACTCAACAACAACAGCGTATTAATTATTTGCTCTGTCATGTATTAATGTAAAATTGTATGTTGAGATAAATATCTATGTAAAAGTCATTTTGCAAGTTAGAGAAAAAGAGAAAGAGTATGTGAGGAGAAAATCATGGAGCAAATTTTGATGGGCACCTGAAAACAGCAATTAGTGTGTTTTACTATGTGTTATTCCAAGTGAAATGTAAATCACAGTAAATCTTTTTTTACTTGTTGAATTAGCCACAATCTCATATGAATGTATTTTCATGAATTAGAAATTAATATTAAGTTTTTATTGTTGCTCCAAGCTTACTGTATTTTACTCGTGAGTTTTTGTCGCCGTGAGTGAATACTGTGTTTTTTAAGTCTTTGTATAGTTGTGCGAAGTCTAGTTGCGTGAAAGCTAGCTGCACAAAATCGAGTTGTGCGAAATCAACTTCGCGAAAGTAACCCCTCTCCCTCTCCGCATAATTTTTTTTTAACACGACGGGAAGAAGTTTTAGACGCAGAGCCACTCTCTGTTGGAAACCCGATAACGGTTTTGTATCTATAGATATTGATTCTGGTAGTTTACCATTCCAACTAACTCTATCAACCTTAAATAAAATTTATAAAAGAAGAGTTGAGATGTGATTTAATGCCGATTGCAACATAACTTGTATTATCGCAATAGTAATGTACCAGGGATAAGTAGAGGAAATTACCACAGAAGTTCTTGCCATTATTCCAAAATGTTGTGGAGATATTTTGTTAACGCTATGATTCAGATGCATCATAAATAACAATAATAAGACCAGACCAACACGAGTGTGGAGAAAATGCCATCAAAAAGAATTTCACCATGCTTTCTTAACAATTCATTGACTACTTATGAGATATATCGGCTTTCAACACATTGATGACGACTTGGAAACACATCGATGAACAGGTGATGAGTATCGATGGAGAACATGTGTTGTACCAGGTGATACTTGCTAGATGAAAATAATATACACCAATGGTGAAAGTTTAGGGTATTAAATTCAAACGATTCTCGCTTGAAGGAAGAAATAAATAATTTGAACACGAAAAAACCTAACTGAAACCATATAGAAGGGATGGCAGAGATGCACTTTGTGGGTAGATTTTCTAAATCAAAATGAAAAAAAAATGAAAAAAGCACCAAGGCAGTGACGAAAGTGGGAGAAAGCACCAAATAAATGTAGTTTTTGAAAACATGTATGGTGTGCGTTCGGTCTTGTACATACCCTCCTCACCCAACAACTCTAGAAATATCTTCATTATAAACATTTATGTATAAAATTTATTATTAAAGAATTAAAGAATGTTTGTAATACTTTGAAATAGGAGAATTCTTTTAGGCTCGAAGTGAAATAGAAAGAAATCATTAAAGGCAAAGAGGAAGCGGAGTTGGTGTCAAAAACGAAAGGAGAAACTCTTTGGTGCAACTTCTGTAGCAAAAACATAAACAACTAACAGATCAGTGATAATTCAAATTAATTAACAAAGAATAGTAATATGACTACCAAATAGATATGAATCTGTCCACAACATTTTCATCCATGGATCCAAGTTCGATTACAGGCCACATGAATATTCTCAACCCAAATCCAAGTTGGATTTATGACCAAAGACCTATTTGACTAAATTGTTTATGACGCAATTTTTATAAATAATTGTACACCTTTTATTATATATATTTTTAATATTTTTATACTAAATAAATTATAGGTTAGCCTTAATCTCAGAATTAGAAATAAACACAAACAATGAACAGAGGAAAACAAGGCCATTCACAAAGCATACTAATCTTGCTTCTTATAATTTTTCATTTTCTATTGAAACTCTAAAAATTGATGGTGGCAAAGGCGTTGGAAAATCCTCATTCTCTGCTACAAAAGCAATTGAAATGCTATTCCATCTCCTGTATATAAAATTCCAATTCATCAGAAAATAAACATAAAAAAAAGGTCGAGAATGAATTTAAAAATAATTCAAAAAAATATTTCCATGAGTACCAACTCTCTCTGGATGCATTATTTGTTGATCAAGTTGGCCTTCAACCACCAATGCATATTTTCTTAAGCATAGACTTTCTCTCTTAATTAACATATGCACAAAACAACCATTTAAATTTTACACTCTACACAAGACACAACCACAACACTACACATGACATTGATGCATACAACATTACACAGAAGAGAACATTTATGGAGCGCTTCATTAGATAGATAACTTTACATCACAATGCTTGAGAGAGAAAGAACACCCATGATCAGCCTATGAGGTTACATAAAAATAATCTTTCCTTGGTTAACGATAGATATAAACAGAGAGTTAGACAAACAAATTGAAAGGAACAGAAAATTACCCTCTCCATGAATAATCCACAAATTGAAAGGAACAGAAAATTACCCTCTCCATGAATAATCCACTCGATCACCTTGCTATTGTTTTTGGATTAGATTGCAAAAATTACAATCACCTCCTCTTCGTATCTGAATTTCCTCCTCTCATTATTCATTGACTCAACGATTTCTGAGTTTTATACTTTCATTTTTGGACCATTGTGTTCAGATTTAGCTTTATCTATTCTTTTAATTACTATTCATTAAACCAATATTTTAATTGCAAATTTTTAACTCAGTGTTATTATTTATGGCGTAGTCTTTAGTGCGACTTTTTGGAGGCCTTTCTGGTGGCTTTTTCCGGTCAAATTTCTCTAAAATTCGGTAGCAATTTATTGAAATCGCAAGTTTGATAGGTAATTTCTGCACAATCAAAGTGTACTAGGAATTTTTCAGGGTGCCGAATCCAAATATGTAGTTAAAAAACCATTTTAATAATACAAATCAAGATTTGACCTCAATTTTTTCCGCCAGATTCCGTCACGAGAATCTCCAAAAAGTCGGACTAAAGACAACTCCATTATTTATCTGTTTCTATCTTTCCATTATATTTATTTTATAATTTAGGATATTGTTGTAGTTTGTTTGACCTACTGCGTTTTTCCGTTCTCTGTTTTGGCAACCCTTTTCAGTTAAATTCGGGTATTCTATTTTATAATTTAGGATATTGTTGTAGTTTGTTTGACCTGCTGCGTTTTTCTTTCTCTGTTTCGGCAACCCTTTTCAGTGATCTATTTCTAGCTTTCCAGTATATTTGGGTATTCTATTTTATAATTTAGAATATTGTTGTAGTGTTTTTGACCTGCTACGTTTTTCCATTCTTTGTATCGGCAAGGGTTGCAGATTACCAAACTTACTTATGTCGTTGTTTTGGCCCACTTCTCCGTCTCCATATACATAAATGGACATTAACTGTTTCATCGTAATTGCTTATGGTAGGAAAACCTTATCATGTGTAAATGTGGTATGTACATCTGCAATCTGTCATTGTCTTCGCGTTGTCAGTGTCCTAGCACGTGCAAAGAAATAACTGCATAGCGAAATGTTTAACAATATAATTTTGGGTCAAAAAAATAATATATATCATACTAGATTGAGTTGTTGGTTTCCACACTCACTCATGTGAAGCCAATTTACATTTAATTATCGGAATTTTTATTTAAAATTTAGAGAATGATTAGTTTAGATTTATGGAAAAGTCATATTTAGTATTATTTATAGATTTAATTATTATTAATACGTTAATAATTATTTTAAAAAATTTATCAAAGGCTTTTTTATATTTCAAAATTTATAAAAAAAAATTGAATATTAAATTTTTATAAAAAAATATTTCCAATTTTTCTAGAAAGTTAATAAGGTAAATGTGTATTCTGTTCAATGTTAAATTTTTAGTTGACTTTTTTAAAACAAAAATTATTATTTTTAAATGTTCACCATAATTAAAAACAAAAAAAAATATATTTATTCAGTTAACAGTTAATTTTACTTAAATGCATTATTACTACTCAAAAGATGTGTAAGAATATTTCATTCTTACTCTAGACTATAAATAAAGTATTTCAATGTTCATGTGAAATAATATAACTTTATATCAAACTTGAAAAGGATAACCGTAATTAAAAGTAAAAAATAATAGTATTACGTTGAGAAACACATTATGTGTATCGAGTTGACGAATATAGCTTTACCTTTTAGAAGAAAAAAAAATATTTTTTAAATAAAAAAATGCTAACTATAATTAAAAATAAAAGTGAATATATCCATTTCGTTAATTATAATTAAAAATATATATATTAATAATATTATTCTCATTATGCTAGCTCGATTTATGTAACATCCAAACAATAATTTCTTTATAATCTTGAAGAAAATCATATAAATAAATAAATAAATTATGGTGGCATATATCTATTAACTCATATAACTATTTACTCATACCCCATCAAACCATATATACAAATTTGCACTAATGTTATGGTTCCATATCCACGGCATTGTACAAGACCCTGATACTTGGTACATTCCTTAAATGAGTTTAAATGATTGATTCCTTGAACAGGTAGAAAGATCCCATCGAGGATCCTCCTGGTTACTTATACACATGAGTCTATGGTTTTCACTGTCACACAGGCCCTCGTCCATAGCTCCACGCAACAACAATCTATCCTGGGAAATGTCAACTCCATCTAACCTTACCATTTGTCTCGGCTATCCGTCGTTGATCTTTCACTGGCCATCAAACAGCGGAGCTGAGCTAGGGTTTAACCTAACTAACTCTGGGCATCGAAACCCTGAGCTTCCATTGTTGTGATTTTTCGGTGTTCGCTGCTCTGCAAGGGTTCTAGTTTTTGTTCTTTCCATGAGGTGAAGTCGAGGAGGTCGATACCACCATCCTAGCAAGTATAACCCACAATTCTGCAAACCCAAGCTTTAGATTCTGGTGTTGGAAGTTGATTCAGGGGAGGCCTTTATAGTTCCGAGTACGAAGGAAAATAGCATGCTCACAGGACCATCTACAAGAGGTATGTTCACATAACAAGGCAAATTCTCTTGTTGAAAGGTTGAGCACATTCACAATGCAGGAGGGTTTATCATTCTAGCTTGTTAGTTAGCTTAAAGGTTGTGATACTAAGGGTTTTCTCTTGTCCGTGGAGGCTGGCGACCCACTCAGGAAGTGCTCTTAAATCAGGTAAGACCCATTTCGATTTATGGAATGAGACTATGTATAGAATAATTAATTTATTGATTCGGCCATTAATGACTAACTCGTAAATGATGAATGCGGGTAACCCATCTATCAGAGGGCTTTCGGTTCGGGACCGCAACCCTTGCGTGCATAGAATTGATGGCATTTTTGTGGCTTTTCAGGTTGGAAATAATCCTTGGGCTTCGATCGAAATTAAATGTATTCGAGGGTTTAAGATGAGGGTTTCAGAGAAAGAGGGATTCTCTAATGACGTGATAGGGTAGCTTTTAGTTACACACTTGTAGTCTTGAACTAAAATGTTCCGATTTGTTTGTCTAGCCATGGCTGTCGTCTTTTCTTCGGTTTTTGATATGTCATTTTGGAACGTTTAAAGGACTTCGAGCCTATCTCCGGACATGCTGTATAAATATTGTAATTACTGATTTTTTAGGTTTGAAAGGAATTCGATAAGGTTGTAATTCGGCTCTCATGTTGGTTTCATTACTGTCTGGTCTATTATATTGAAACACTTATAAACTCTTTTATTCTTTTTGGTCTTACAGTGTTAAGAAGCAATTACTGTGATTTTCCTTATTTACGTTACTGTGTTAATTTCTACAGCAGAATTCCTACATGAATCACAGGTTCCGATATATTTATTTATATGTATGTGAATTGCCTATGATGTCCTTTATTAATGTCATCATGCTAAGATGATTAATGGCTACTTCTTCTATGTTCGTTAGTAGCTACAACTTACACATATTTCTATGGATATACTATAATATAACAACAATAGATTAAAAGTAAGTAAATGTGTTCAAGTAGGGTTCTATACCAGTAAGTTGTTTTTCTTAATTTCATTCGTGCGATAGATGGATACTGTGAATATAGGTGTAGCTATCTTGTCAATATGAGTTAGAAAATCATCTTCTGGCTATTCAGACAACATTTACATCTACATTATGTATTACCACCTGTACTTTATTTGTTAAGTCTATGGTGTAATGCCTGTTAACCTGTAAGATAAATATGCATATCTACTCGACAATTACATTTTCTATATCTTCTACAAACCATTGATATAGTTCAGCAATAAATTCCTTTAAAAGTTTGATGCTTCAGATTATTTGAAAAACCTATATTGTATTTGTATTCGAAAGGTCTCTCCTCCCAACCACGAGTCTGGCAATTACGTCCAGACTCTCCCCCGAGCACCTTCTATTCTTTATGCTAGATTTAGTCTAGTCACAGTCAATACTTTGGCCTCAGGACTTCGGTCCAGCCACTATCTCTGTACTCACTGGTTGACTCTATTGAGCCAATTTCCCACTGGTTTATTCCACCCAGCTCCAGGACCATTTTTTACTCTTCTTCCCTCTCTATATTGCCCTTCTCAGGCAGAGGGTAACTTTTTCTTGGCAACTATTCTTTTAAATAAACAAAAAGAGTTTTATTTTTGTTAAAGTATTACTACCTAAAATCTAGGTAGTTATCATCTATATTATTCATCAAAATATAATAATATTTAAATGTCTTTTAATAAAACATTCACTTAATAATCTTAGTAATATTTTATGCAACTAGGGGTGTTACATCCCCACCCCCATAAGAGGAACACCGTCCCCGGTGTTCTCTACCTGTTCGGAAAATAGTACTGGATAAGCCTTTCGCATGAATTCTTCCTCTTCCCAAGTGGCCTATTATGGGCCAAAGTGCTTCCATTGCACTTTAAATTGGGTGATGGATCACTTCTGCAAGTTGGTTTCCCGTTGATCGACAATACGAAGAGGTTCTAACAGGAACTCTCCTTCAGATTCAACTGAATATTTTCCCAATCAATAATGTGTTGGGGGTTATCAGTAAAGATACGTGAAATACATTTTGGACCCAAATGTGGCTTGGTAGCACAAGCTTATAGGCCACCGATCCAATTCTTTCCAAGACTTGGAAAGGCCCGCCGTATCGGGGTGCTAATTTAACACAACCCCACCACTGCAAGGAACTTTTCTGGGGCTTCATCCTCAGGTAAACATGATTTCTAGGTTGAAATTATCTGTAAGTCCTCTTCTTATCTGCATACACCTTCTTCCTATCGTGGGCTACCCTCAAATTTTGTCAAACTTTTTTAACACCCTCCTCCATTTCTGCCAACATGTCAGGACCCAGTGCTAGCTTATTCACTGGATTATTCCAATATTTGGGTACTCTACATTTTCTCCCGTACAATACCTCGAAAGGGCTCATGCCTAATGATTCGTGATGTCCATTATTATATGAAAATACCACTAGATGGAGGTATTCCTCCCACTTGTGTGGTTGCTGCATCATGAACATACGTAGCATGTCTTCTAACACCTAATTTACCCATTTAGTCTTCCCATCTGTTTGAGGATGGTAGACAATACTAAACTGGATTTGAGTACCCAATCCTGCAAAGAAATTCTTCCAAAGTTGGATGTAAATTTCACATCCCTATCTGAAATCACCACCTTGGGTATCCCGTGTAAGCGAAATATCTCCTTCATAAATATTTTTGTGATTTCCACAGTTCTAAATGTGGACTTCACAGGTATGAAGTGAGTTGTTTTACTCAATTTGTCTACCACCACCGTAATTCCTTATACGAGGTAAACCAGTGATGAAATCTAAGGATATTGTCTTCCATTTCCATTCTGGAATGGGCAAAGGTTGTAACAATCCGACATGATGCTAGTGTTCCGCTTTCACCAGTTGGCACTCCAAAAATTTGGACAGATATTCAGTCATATCCCTTCTCAATCCAGGCCAAAAGTACCCTTTTTTGATGGTTGATAACATTTTCTGATACCCGAGGTGGCCCGCACAAGGTTTCTTATGAAACTCGTCTTTAAAAGTAAGGATGTTATCGGGATTGATATCAAATTTTATTTTCCCCTTTTTCAGCAAGGCTTCTTTTGTGTGTTTCCAAAGGAAGGTATACTCTGGATCTCTATTGGCTGCTTCCTTTATGATGTCAGGAATATTTGAGATTACTTGGCTCATTTGGACTTCATAAATACAATGTAGTTTTTTGCTCAGTGCGTCGGCCACACGGTTTTCCTTCCCCTTTAAATGCTTCATCTCAAAGTCAAATCCACTTAAGAATGATATCCATCTAGCCTGCTGAGCGTTTAACTTCGTTTGATTGAAGAAATTGGTCAGATTGTTATGATCTATTAGTAGCAAAAATTTATTCCCCAGTAGGTAGTGTCACCACATTTTAAGTGTGTGCACTACTGTTGTTAATTTGAGGTCATAAGTCGAATATCATTGCTCATACTCCTTCAAATTTCGAGATTCATAAGCAATCACCTTTCCTTCCTATGTTAGCCCACCACCAACACCCTCTTTTCTTGCATTTGTGCAAACCATGAAATACTTGCCTCGATCTGCTACTTTTAGTACTGGTGCGGTGGTGAGTAGATGCTTTATTGTTTCAAAGCTTTGCTAACATTCGGTCGTCCAGTGAAAAGCGTGACCATTTTTTTGTAAGGAGGTCATTGGAAAAGAGATCTTTGAAAACCCCTTAATGAATCTAAAGTAGTATTTGGCTAATCCCAATAATGATCTAATATCAGCGACATTCTTTGGGGCTATCCATTCCATGATTGTTTTGAGCTTTTCCGGATCTACCATAATGCCTCCTGCTGATATAACATGACCCAAATACTGAATTTGATCTTTGAAGAAGTCACACTTGCTAAATTTGGCATACAACTGATTTTCCTTTAATGTCTACAATACTATTCTTAGGTGTTCCTTATGTTCTTCCGGATCCTTAGAGTATATCAGAATATCATCTATAAAAATCAACACAAATTTATCCAGGTAAGGTTGGAAAATACCATGCATTAGACTCATAAAGGTAGTCGGGGCGTTTGTGAGGCCAAACGGAAAAACCACGAACTCGTAGTCACCATAACGAGTACGAAAGGTTGTCTTGTAAATGTATTTATCTTTTATTCTTATCTGATGGTATTTGGATCTTAGGTCGATTTTCAAGAACACTTTAGCCCCTTGCACTTGATCAACTAGATCGTCAATACGTGCTAGAGGATATTTATTCTTAATGGTTAGTTTGTTTCACTATCGGTAATCGATGCACAATCTGGGGGTTCCATTTTTTTTTTCCGTACAAATAATACGGGAGCTCCCGAAGGGGATACACTGGGACAAATATATTTTTTATCTAGAAGCTAATGTAATTGCATTTTGAGTTCTGTTAGTTCAGGAATCCTCATGCGATACGGAGCTCTAGATACAAGGACTGCACCTGGAATTAACTCTATGGTGAAGTCAATATCTCTCCTTGGTGGTCAACCGAGAATATTTTCTGGAAAAGCATCCACAGAATCTTGAATTACTGGAATACTTTTCAACAAAGTCATCTTACTTTTAGAGTTTGAAAATCCCATCAGTACCGCATATATTTGACTCCCTTTTCTAATGGACTTTCATAACTGACTGAAAGTAGTAGGATGTAGCTTGGTACTGGTTTTTATCCCCTGCAGTTCTTTTCTTTGACCTGATTCTGAACTAAAACTTATAGTTTTCTGTTTACAATCCACTAGAGACCAACATATTTCCAACCAGTCTATTCCAATTAAGATATCATAAGAACCCAAAGGGAGTATGTTAAGATCAACATGTGTAGGTTCTCCAGAAATGGTTATGGGACAACGTTCAATCTTGGCACTAACCCTTCTCTTTGTACCAGTGGCTAGTTGGACTAGCCAAGGTTTCAAAAATTTTCCACTAACTGACACTTTTCAACCACTTTAGGATTAACATAGCTTAAGCTAGCACCTGGATCAAATAAAACAGAGACGTGTTGCTTAGCGATCATACCTTCACACTCGATCATTGTGGGTTGAAATTCGGCCTGATGATCATCCAAAGAAGCATTAATTCAGGGTATGTTCCTCGCCACTTCCCCGAATGTAGATGCTTCTTGCAAATTTGATAACTATTCTATTCTAGCTCGTTGTGGACAATTTTTGTAATAATGGGACTCTCTGCATCCCCAATATTGTAGCAGCGGTTTTGATTGTTGATCGTTGATAGATTTGGTGACTCCCTTTACTGGTCTGTTTTCAATGTATGCAATTTGGTTGACTTTTGGTTGGAAACTTGTTGAATGTCTTTTGCTGCACATTCCCATGGTTAGCAAATTTTGGGTGTCTGTTAGGAATTAGACTTCTACCTTTCTTGTCTATTCCCCCTTTTGGTCCTTCGTTTTTTTGTTTCATTTACTGATAGCAAATGCGAGCCTTCCACATAGCATCGTCCATTATCTTGGGGTAGTCAAATTCTAGCTTTTCCTTCATGAAGTTTGGTAGACTGTTGATGAAACGCTAAATTTTGGCATTTTTCTCTTGCATGTAAAGTATGTAGTGTTGTAAGGACGTAAATCTAGTCACATATTCATCCATGGTTAAGGTTCGTAATTTTAACTCATGGAACTCTTTCAATTTTTCATCATAATAGCGCTTAGTTAGATATTTGTCTTTAAAATGTTTTTGAAATTCATTCCACATAGCTTGTTCCTCGTCAATCTTCCATACTGTCTTCTTAATTGATAAACTGCCAATCATGCCTTCAGTTTGTCAGTGTACTCATAAATCTAAAAGTACTTGCCCATATCGATTAACCAAACCTCCGCAGCTTCTTCAAATTCTCCCTCAAAGAGTGAGGGCTTAATTTTCTTAAATTCTCTGTGTAATTCTGTCTTCTATTCTAATTTTTGTTTCTTAGTTTTACACTAGCCAGAGACATTATCCAAACATCCCTCTTCATTCTCTCTATGTTTTTCAGCCGACTCAACGTTTTCGTCTCCATGTTGAGTGGTTGGAGTCTTTTCCCGATATTTTACACCGGGGTCTGGGTGACCACTGATATTGTCTATTGGAAAAAATCCTTAGAATTATTTCATGTTCTAAGCGCATTCGTTCATTGTCTGTCCTTAAACTGTTCATTTCCACCCACAATTGCTGCACAGTTTTGAGTAACATGGTGTTAGCTTGCCGAGATTCCTCGCCTAGCTGTAACCAAATATCTGGATTAGCATTCACATAAGTTGTTATGGAAGATTTCGGTGGTCCAGAGTCCCTTTGCATGATGATTCTTTCTTTTCTTTTGCTGCAATGATCTTCTCTTCTTTATCTATATTCACACGTAAGTTATTTAGTTTAAAAAAAACACCATTACAAGGTTCCAGTACATAACTATTCCCCAAAGAGTCTCAGTGTACGAACCTGAGCTATGATACCATTTGTAACATCTAAACAATAATTTATTTATAATCTTGAAGAAAATCATATAAATAAATAAATAAATTATGATGGCATATATCTATTAACTCATATAACTATTAACTCATACAACTATTAACTCATACCCCATCAAACCATATATACAAATTTTCACTGATGTTAAGGTTCCATATCCATGTCATTGTAAAAGATCCCGATACTTGGGCACACGAGTCTATGGTTTTCACTATCACATGGGCCCTTCAGTAGCTCCATGCGACAACAATCTACGCTGGGAAATGTCAACTCCGTCTGACCTTACCATTTTTCTGGGCTATCCATTGTTGATCTTTCATTGGCCATCAGACTGTGGAGCTGAGCTAGGATTTAACCTAACTAACTTTGGGCGTCGAAATCCCAAGCTTCCATTTTTGTCATTTTTCGGTGTTGCGCTGCTCTACGAGGATTCTGGTTTTTGTGCTTTCCATGAGGTGATGGCCAAGGAGGTCGATACCACCATCCTAGCAGGTATAACCTGCAGTTATGCAAACCCAAGCTTTAATTTTTGGTGTTGGAAGTTGATTAGGAGCTTAGGCATTGATTTCACAATTGTGCTGAAGCTTTCTCACCATGTTCAGGGGAGGCCTTCACAGTTCCGGGTAAGAAGGAAAATAGCACGCTCAAAAAACCATCCACAACAGACATGTTCACATAACAAGGAAATTTCTCTTATTGAAAGGTTGAGCACATTCACAATGTAGGAGGGTTTATCATTCTAGCTTGTTATTTAACTTAAAGGTTGTGATAGTAAGGGTTTTCTCGTGTCTGTGCAGGATGGTGACTCACCGAGGCCGTGCTCTTAAAGCAAGTAAGACCCATTTCAATTTATGGAATGAGACTATGTATAGAATAGTTAATTTATTGATTCAGTCGTTAATGACTAACTTGTAAACGATGAACGCAGGTAACCCATCTATCAGAGGTCTTTTGATTCGAGACAGCAACCCTTGCATGCATAGAAATAATGGCATTTCTGTGGCTTTTCAGGTTGAACTAATCCTTGGGCTCTGATCGTAATTAAATTTATTCGAGGATTTAAGATTAGGGTTTTAGAGAAAGAGGGTTTCTCTAATGACACAATAGGGTAACTTTAGTTAGACACTTGTAGTCTTGAATTGAAATGTTCCGGTTTGTTTTTCCAGCCACGACTGTTGTCTTTTCTTCAATTTTTGATATGTCATTTTGCAATGCTTAAAGGCCTTCGAGCCTGTCTCTGGACATGTTGTATAAAGACTGTAATTATTGTTTTTCTTAGGTTTGAAAGGAAATCGATATGACTGTAATTCGGCTATCATGTTAGCTTCATTACTGTATGTTCTATTATATTGAAATGATTATAAAATCTTGTCTTCCTTTTGGTCTTACAGTGTTAAGAAGGAATCACTGTGATTTTCCTTATTTGTGTTACTATGTTAATTTCTACAGCAGAATTCCTATAGGAATCATAGGTTCTGATATATTTATTTATATGTATGTGAATTACCTATGATGTCCTTTATTAATGTCATCATGCTAATATGATTAATCTCTATTTCTTCCATGTTCGTTAATAGCTACAACTTACACATATTTCTATGGATTGTAATACAACAACAATAGATTAAAAGTAAATAACTGTGTTCAAGTAGGGTTCTATACCAGTAGGTTATTTTTCTTAATTTCATTCATGTGATAGATCGATACTGTGAATATAGGTGGAATTGTCTTGTCAATATGAGTTAGCAAATCATCTTCTGGCTATTCGAAAAACATTTACACCTACATTATGTATTACCACCTATACTTTATTTGTTAAGTCTACAATGTAATGTCTATTAAATTGTAGGATAAATATGCATATCTATTGGACAATTAAAATTTATATATCTTCCGCAAACCATTGATATAGTTCAGCAATAAACTCTTTTAAAATTTTGATGCTTCAGATTATTTGAAAAGTCTGTAATGTATTTGTATTCGAAAGGTCTCTCCTCCCAACCGTGAGTCTGGAAATCACGTCCAGACTCTCCCCCTAGCACCTTCTATAATTTATGTTGGATTTAGTCCAGTCACAGTCAGTACTTTGGCCTCAGGACTTCGGTCCATCCAATATCTCTGTACTCACCGTTCAACTCTATTGAGCCAATTTCCCACTCGTTTATTCCACCCAGCTATAAGACCATTTTCTGCTCTTCTTCCCTCTCTATGTTACCCTTCTTAGGCAGAGGGTAATTGTTTCTTCGAAATTGTTCTTTTAAATAAACAAAAAGAGTTTTATTTTTGTTAAATTATTACTACCTATAATCTAGGTAGTTATCATCTATATTGTTCATCAAAATATAATAATATTTAAATGTCTTTTAATAAAACATTCACTTAATGATCTCAGTAATATTTTATGCAACTAGGGGTGTTACAATTTATTATTGACATCACAATTCAAAATATGTGGTCAAAATATTTCATTGAGTATGGAAGATATACAATTATTATACTTCACAAAGATATTTCATCATAAGGTTTAGGTAAAATATTTAAATGTATAAAGAAAGTAAATAATTGAGATAAAGAAAAACTAGTTATTTCTTAATAAGAATAATAAAAGTGACATATGCAATTTGTTCAATTCTTAATATAAAATTAATGTGTCATTTAAAAACTATTAATAATAAATAATAAATTCGAGTTTTAAATCAAACATATCAATAAAAAAATGGTTAAAACATTTTAATTAGTCTTGCTATTCTACATGTTGGCTCCTTTGGGGTATATTTTTCAGTCATTTGAAATGTAGTAAAAATTTGTTGGAATTGTAAGTTTAAGTTGTGCACTCTACATAATCCAAGTGCTCAACGATATTTTCAAGGCATTTATTAGATTTATACATTAAAAAAGATGCAATTTAAGCAATCAAAAAATGCACACTACCCTCTAAAAGAAATTAGCACATAAGGGATTTAATCCCTCTCCAGAGTTGATAGATTTCAAGTTAAAATGAATCTATACTAGTGAATATTGAAACTATTTTATCATAGAGAATACTCTTTTCTATATTTCCTAACAAATCTATGAAAAATATTGATATTTAAAATATATATACATATATTATTCATTATTTTAAATACGCAAAATTAAACACTTAAATTTAAGAATATAACTCTATTCAATTAAAGGAAAATCTAATTTTACATCTTTCATTGTTTTTCTTTAATTAAAAAGGTAACAAATAATAATAATAATAATTTAATTTTAAAGTCATCACCAAGTTTGGAACCAAAATTGTTGTGTGAGACACTTGTTTATGGAAAAGCCCTTTATATTTGAATCTTTGTCTTTTTTGGAAAAAACATAGGTTCTTAACTATGGGTCATTTTTTATTCTCTATAAAAGTGTAATATACTATAAAAGTGTAATATACTTGATATATCTTAGTAGATTAATGATTATAATATAATAAACAAATATTATATAACAATAGGCATATGACAATTATTATATAATGTAATCATAATACGTTTTAGTGTTTAGCTATAGAACAATTATCACATGATATTTATTTATTACATTATGACAATATATCGAATAATATACGATAGGTATACTATAGAAATTTTCCTCAAATTTGAGAAGATTGTGTAAAATTCTTGAGATTTTCTGAAATCGATGGGAAGAATGAGTCTTTTTGTAATTTTTTCTCATTTAAAATGTGTTTATTATGATAGACATGGCTCATATTAAGATTATATCCCCAAATTTAAGGGTTTCCTAGATTTTCGAAAGTTTATCCACATAAAATGTGTTTAAGGAGGTTGTTTAATTTTTTTTTTAGCAGGATATTTAAAATACATTACGTGTCACCCCTTATTGTTAAATTTGGAGAGGGTTCCTAGATTCCACATCAAATTTGAGGAATTTTACATTGAGGAGGTTGCTCAAAATTTATTGTATACAACCTCCTGTAGTTTCAGAAGGTTATTTTTAAGAAATTTAGCTACTTAAATTCCATTATATTTAATTGTCAATCTATGGCAATAAACTTTTAAACACCAACATTCTATGTGTGGAACTAGTGCACAAATGATTCTCAAACTATGAAAGAACTTTTACAGTCTAATGCTCTAAGGCATGCATTTTCAATAAAATGAATTATTGGATTGAAAATTAAAGGGATATAAAGATTTGTTGGATCAATGAGCTTATGTTTTCAAGACAACTTTGTGGACTCCAATCATATTCCTTCGTTTGTCATATAATGATTCTATGATTAATTAAGAGGCACTTTCTTTCTTCAACTTTCAATGCCTAAATTTTGTAGGAGGGAATCAACACTTTACACTTGAAATATAAAATTCAATTAGGAAGAAAGTAAAATGCTACAGGCTTTCTTGATCACTAGGATTACATTTACAAAAGAATTTTATGATCTCTAATCACAATACTTTGTTTTACATAAGCATCAAATAGTTTTGTATTTCCTTAAAAAGAACTTTTGTTTATCAACCTTCAATTCCTAACCACTATAGGGAATCCACACTTTTGCAATAAAGAATGTATAAAAGTTAAAGAACTAAAATTACAGAGAATTAAAATATTAATCTACAAATAAATAGAAATACAAATGATCTAATTAGATAATCCAACTAAGAAATGAATGAATTCAAAACACAAACTAGGTAGGGAGCCTTACCTACTTACTTACGCTACAAAAGAAAACTATAGTTGATCTGAAATTGTGGAATTAGATCATTACCTGAAACTTGGAAAATTTTAAATGGGCCTTTCGAAACAGTAATTTAATACAGCTGAACAATTTATCCAAAAACGAAACGACACACATAAGCATGCAATGTCAAATAGAAAGACACCAAGATTGTTGACAAAGTTGACCCCTCTTGGGCTATGTCTCCGGGCCCTACTCTAAAAGGCTAGGCCGCTCGTATTTCAATGAATAATAAGAGGTACATCAAAATTGTTTATTCAATCGCGGCTATTTCCCCAGTATGGAAATGCTCTCCTTTAGACAAATCTCTCAATTTCACTTGACATTCTACAAATGACTTGTCATTTATAGCAAAAACATAGAGTCTCTAGAAATGGCTCTGGTCTCTATTGAAATTAAGAATTCGAGTTTCATCAATACATTGATTATTTACCTTGTCCCCACTTGTCTAAGTGAGACACAATTCAGGTACAAACTTCTGCGGACTTCATTATTTCTTCTCACGAACAAGTACTTCCGTTGAATTGGAACGTGTTGAAACCCATGTTTCAAATATTCAAGTTTCAAAATCAGCTTTCAAATGCTTCCAGAAAGGAAAAAACTAACTTGATAACTACTTGCCTTTGAAATAGCTTCTAACTGCTTCTTTACATAGAGTTTCACGCAACTGAACAGCACATGTCGACACTGTTGGTGACTGTAAAAAATGAGGCCTCTATCTTAGCTTTCCAACACCTATCTATGTTCACAAAAGGCCCAAGGATGACCAAGATATGCTCAAATGAACATTACAAACACCAATATGATGTTGTTCTGGATCTGTTGATGGTGCTGGACCTACCAACATGTCAAGGGTTCTCCCCAGTGTTACCACTCTAATATTTATTTCGAAGTTAAAGAAGGAAGAAAATTCAAAGGTAACCACAAACCACTTTTGGAGATCAGGACCTAGCCTTCCTGATGCTCAGAGAGGGCCCTCTCTTTATAATTTAACTTTGTTTTAGTTAAGATTATTTTAGGCTAGTGATTGTTTGCACTTGGGTTTTGGTTTGAATTTGGGTGGTGGGATCACTTTACTTAGATGAAAAGAGGTTTTCTTTTACCATTGGGTTATGGGGACGAATGTTAGACAAACAAGACTGGATTCAGTTCTAAAAAATAGTGTCTAAACGGCGAGATAGATGAGTTACTACAGATCTCAAAGGCTAAATGGTGAAATGGTTTCAAATCGGATCCAGGGAGAAATTAAGGGTTCCCTAGGTTGGACTCTGGAAGGAATGAAAGAAGTCAACCGGGATGGGAGAGCAATTAAGGGTTCTCAAATCTGGGTATCAAAGGAAAACATGTAAATGACTAACTATGCAAAACAAAGTGTACTTAAACAAATTCTGAGTGATATCTCCAATTAATTCATTCAAATTTAGAACATGTTTAAGATTATGATACACATAAGAAGGTAACAAAATCAAACAAATAAGATACTTCACCGCAAATAGATCATCTCATGAATCCTGTATCGAAATGCTTTTATTACTTGCTCTAGTATGTTGACTTGAAAGTGGTACAATCACCCTTAGGTTTTAAGATCAAAATAACTCTACAAATGTAAAATAATGTACCCTAATACTTTGAATTATGAAGTATTCATACAAAAGGAATTACAAAATATCTCAAATTACATTGAGAACTAATCTAGGAAAAAGAAATATCTTCATGCAAGAAGATAGAGACAGTTATTGAACTGCTACTTGTTGTCCTTGTTATTTAGGTTCTGCTGGATTTGCTCTTTGATCTTTTGCCCTTTATGCTAGTTGGTTGTTTGGTCTTCATGTTGGATGTTCTTTTTACTTTAACCTTTCGTCTAATACTCTTTCATCTGATACACTTTGACCTTGCTGACCTTTCAATATCCTTTTATTGTGCTCTTTTACTTTTTCTGTACACTTAAATTTTTATTGTGTATTTTACTACAGTAAATCATTTAGCGTTTCCCATCTTTCTTCATCTGCTAATTGGATATTAAGCATTTTTTGGTATATCTCGTCTGCCTCTGTATACTTGGAAAAAGTTGGCTTATTAATAAACAGGTGTTTTACCTCATGCTGGAGGTAAAACAAGTTTTCAAAAGTTTGATAAACTACTTTGCCTGTTGGTAAGCCCTTCGTGGATGAAGTGATTACCTGTTCTCTAGCCACTTCCCTGATATTCTTATTGTAATCCTCATGTGTCATTAACTTATCATTTATAACTAAGGGATTAGGTAATCCCTTTTCCTTCAAAAGTTCAAACTTAACCATGAACCTGTCAACGGCTAGTTGCATGTTTTGACACTTATCTTCTAAGTTCAACATCAAATTCCTATTAGTGAGGAATTTTCTGACTTCCAAAATTGTACCTATCTTGTAAGGTATCTCAAGTTCTTGTAGCTAATACTTGTTCTTGAAGTTGAGGAAGTGGATGATTCTTATTGCCTCCTTTGGCATATCTCCAAGTTCTTCTTTGACCCTCTAAATGGCTTCTGTAGCTTGCTTTATCAAATCAATCTGTTCAAAAATAACGTGAATGGATGGCCAAAAATCATTGACAGAGTCAATGATATTGGCCCATAGTTTCTCTTTAGCCTTACCTATAGGTTTACTTAGTGTTAGTTCTTTCTCCAAGCTTTTTATTCTTTCAGTCATCCTTGTGGCCTTTTGTTTTTCTTCTCTATGCATGATTTGGGCCATTTTGTAATCTGTCTCCAGGCTGGTGACTTTCTCCTTAAGTCTATTCATCTCTGTGGTCTGAATGGACATTTCTTCCATTTCTTTGACAAACCTATTTGCTTCATCACCTGTGGAGCCTATTGCTATTGATCTTGTTGCTAATGTAGTAGCCAGTAGTGCAGTGGCCATTGGAGTAGTGGGAGCTAATGATGCTGCCAGAGTAGAAGGTACAATTGTGGTCACTGTTGGAATGACAGTTGCATGACAATTATCAACAATATCTTGTTTGAGCTGAATCAAGCTATCCAACTCTTTCTCCATCTCCTTTAACTGGTCATTCAATTTCAACACTAAGTCCATCATTTCCTCATAATTGGTTTGGATTTCCAGGACTTCCTTTGTCTATGGGTGTTATAAATGAGGGAACCTGAGTTGTTTCTTGAGGGATACTATATCTTCATTCTTCTTCTTGATCATCTGTTTAGTAGCCTTAATATCACTTGGGTCATGGCCCAGTTCAATGACCAAGTCTTCCAAGGACTTTATCTTGGTGTCTTTAACATGTGAAGAGGCCCTCTCCAATTTGTATTGAGTTGTCACATTGTCCAATGAATCCTGCAGCTTGTAAGCAGCCATGGCCTTTGTTGTGAGGGTGGATTAAATCATTTCTCTAGCCTGCTTGTGAAACTCTATCTGATCAATGGGATGAAGATCCTTGGCCAACACCTCAAAAGTAGTCTTCTTGTAATTTGTTGAGGTCTTTGGTTGTTGTACAGTGGGCTGCAAAAATGACACCTGGATTTTTCATTCTTTGATGTCAAAGGCTAACATCAATCTACTCTGGTTTGGTTGTGTAAGCTTGAACTATTTGGCATATGTCTCTGCTTTCAACTTTTCATTCCTCATATTTATCTCTTTGATATCTTTTTCCTTGTCAACTGGCCTAACCAAGGAAGAAACCTCCATACTCTATTGTATCTCTATCATCTGTGTATTGGAGGTTGATGGCTATTGTGTTTCACCTGATGCAACTGTTTTTTCACTTCTCTTCCCCATTGCCTCAGTGTTAGCTATTTCCTCTTAAGTAATGTTCTACTCCTGTTCAAAGACAGGATTCAACTTGGGCCTCTTGCTTGGCTCAAACAGCTCATCAATGGTCTCCATGGTAGAGCTAGATGCCCCCTCTCTGTTCCTCTTAGATTCTTCTCTTCATTGGCTGGGGTCTAAAGGATAGGAAGAATGTTCACTGGCTCCCCTTGTTCTGCAACCTGCAGGAAAGAGTTGTGATCAAATTTCTTTTCTAGATCAATCATTGTGTTCTCAACATCAACAACTGTATTGTCCATATCAATCAATGTGTTCTCCACCCACTTAGTTTGGTTAGCAAACTGTTCAATGTCAAGTCTTGGGTGGTGGATGTATGCTCCCAACATGACCCTGAGTCTAAGCTTGTTTATGACCCCATGAGGGTCTTAGTTCCAGATGAAACTGTTTCTAAATTTCATTTGTTGAAGTAACCTATCAGCCTCTGGTCTAGCCTCTTTGTTGTTGCAAATGAATGGGCCCAATTGGTTTTCTACCTTGAACTAAGTTTTCTTCCTATAAGCTAGGAAGTGGACCTCATCAAAGTTGATGATTTGTCTGAAGTATTCAAGAGTAAATATCCTCATAGGGAGGTATTTGAGAAACTTATAGGGGGCTAGCTCACAGCCATAAATTCTAAACTCAGTGTGGTTTTGGTACAAGTACCAATCTCCCACTTTTCTATTCTTAGCCAGTTGCAGTACCCTCTTGATGTCTTGATTGATTCTGGGTTGAGTAGTTGAAATGAGCATGTTGATGACTGGGTACACAAAGGAGTCTATGAAATCTTTGTAGGTGAATGTTGTGGAAATATTCTGGACCAAGGGTGTCCAGTAGATGAATTCTCTCTCTTTCCCCTGGGTGTCCAATCTCTAGATCTTCACAGGGAAATTATCTATCTGGTAATACAAAACCATATAAAACAACACTGAAGAGTATTTGAAAACTCTTTCAGTGGGCATTCTGGTGAATTGTTCATGCATTCTATCTGCAACGAACTAAGCATAATCATACATAATAGCAGGAGGCTTTCCTGGAGTGAAAATGGATAGGAAGGCCATGATGACCTCATCCACATACTCATCTGATGTGTATCCTAGGATGCATGAGAGCATGGTGATTATGCACTTGCCAGTCTCTGAAAAAATGGTGGCAGCATAGGATGGAGTGGTTGTAGGAGTATGGCGTTCCTCAATGATCAAATTCTGGAAAATTTTCTTGATTTTGACTTGGTCTAGTGTGATGTATAGGTCCAACAAGTTTCCAATGGAAAGAGAGGTTAGATTGGGGCCAGATTGGACTTGAAACATATGGTTGATTGACTCAGGTGTAATGGTGAATAATAACTCATGGTTTGGTGCCACATTATCCCTTTGGCCTGGGAAATAGCAGGCATGACAAAAATGTACAATGTCTAGGAATGGGTGAACTTCTGGGAATATATAATTGGGAAATTGGATTCCCAAAGGTGAATGTCATCTACATGGTTTAGGAACCTATCATTACTCCAGCAGTGGATTTTCAGCTAGAGTAGCAGTGTCTCTAATTTGGAAATCCCTGTCTGCTAGGGCCAAATGGTCAATGTCCAGGTGAAGGGTTGACACAGCTCTGACATCCAGAGAGGTCTGGGCATCCATCTTGAGGATAAAATGTGGGAATTAGCCTTGCACAAATTGTATAAGTGAAGCTTTGAATAGGTTTCGACAAAGATAGGGTATTAGCAATTTGCAGGATAGGGTTTTGGGTATTTCAGGGGGGGAAATATTCTCAATTTAGGGGAAATCAATTAATTCAATTTTTTATTTCTTGAATTCACTGTACGTTTTTAAACTAAGAGGGTCATTCTGTCTTTTTACTAAATACCTGGAAATGGTGGTATAGGCTGCAAACTAGTGTGAATGGTGGCTACAAAGGGTACTTTGGCTTCAATTGTGCATTGGATGGCTGAATTGGGCATTCAGAGTGTGTTCGGGAGGCAGTTGGGGGTTGAATTCGGTTGCAGAAACTTGGGTTTGCGCAGGAAGGCTTGGAAGCTTTTGTAGAGAAAATTTAGCAAAAACAGTAAAAATGGGGGTTTGCGGCCTTTTAACTGGTGGAGGTTAGAAATTGGCATGGAAAATCATAATAAATAGTGATGGTTTTGGCTTACGCAGGGAGGCAGTTGAGAGGGTCATTACACTGCTTTTGGCCATCAAGCGGTATTTTCCCCGAGAACACGCGAGTTCACACAGTGCTGCCACGTAGCCAAAAGGGGCCCGGGAAAAACCGCTCATATCGCATGCTCTCAGGCGAGTAAAGTTCGGGAGGTGAATGGACGTGATATGGATGCACGTCTTCAGATTTGGGGGTGGAAGATTGGACAGTTGTCGCATGGTGAATTTGCGGGGCGGGAGCAGGGGTGGAGATCTACAGGGTCAGGGGTATAATGCATGGGTTATATGTAGTGGGACCGGGGTTAAAATACAGCAGGGGACTTGTTAACTGCACCATGGTGGTGGGTTAAAAGGTTTATATTCGGGGAAAATGTGAATTGTGGAGTTAGTTAAGTAAAGGGTTTTAGGGGGTAAAAGGGATTATGTCGGGAAATATAGGAATGGGGGAGTTAATAAGGTAATGTGGGGAGGGGGGGGGAATTTAACCTTAGGATAAGGGTTTTTAGTGGGTTTTTAGGCAAAATAGGGAAAATAATAAGGGGAAAGTGGTTTCTTCAAAGGGGGAATGGGTTTCACACTAGGGAAAAGGGGTTTTTGGCTAGGGGAATGAGTTTGGAAGGTAAATTGCTAGGGAAATGTGCAAAACCAAGGGGCAAGGGTGAAAATGAAGGGAAAAGGGTATTTTAATAAGAAATGAAGCGGTAAAAGGGGAAATTAGTAAGTATTTAGTGGGGGGTAAAATGAAATGAAGGGGAAGTTAACAAAATCAGCTTATAATCATCCTTTTACTTTTATAACTGCTCCTGCACGCTAAAACACATGGTTAAACATGATAGATGTTCCTATGCTTCAATCAAATTTGTACTTTCTGCAACCTTTCTTCTACTTACCCTTTTACTTAACCTAACATTTTTTCTTCATTTTGTTGGGCGCATTTAAGCTAGCAAACCCTTTCCTTTCCTTTTTCTTTTGAAAAGTAAACTATTTGCTTCTAACCTTATATCTTCCAATGACTCAGATTAAGCTTATGAACACATTTTATTTCTCTACCTATCTACTGATCTACCAAGATTAAACAGTTTGGCCAAAACTTTATTCTCTAACTATAAACAGGAAATTTAAAGCATGAAGTAGCCAAGATTAAACAATTTGACTATGATGGGTTATGGCATGTATGACAAGCTGCACACAACCATTATTTTAGGCAGTAAAGTAAAGAGTAGTGGCACTTGGACTTGCACACTTTCATTATCTGTTTTGTTTGGGGTTCATATTTTTTCATTTTTTTGATCTTTTCTAATTCTTTTTGTCCTTTGATATTTCTTTTAGGATATACCCTCTTCACATTTTTTAATTTTAATATGGAAAACATTTGCAGAAAGCAAAGGTATGCACAATATTACAAGTTAACCATAGTCAATTCAAAATTATGAATCCTATTATTATAGGACTCTAACACCTGGTAAGAAGTATCAACTAGACCTTAAACCATTTGGTGTAGGAGTCTTAGAAGTGGGTCGTACGGCATCGCCTTCACCATAGTTGTGTGCAGAGGTAATTAGGATGTCCTTGTTGGTAGAAAGGGTGTGGCATGCGCAACAAGCCAAGGAAGGTGTATGAACAGTCCTAACACACGGAAGGTGGTGTGAGTGCGCCCCTTGGAAACCTGTGGAAACACATGGCTTGGAAGGGAACACACAAGAAAATATGCATCACAAACTGGAAGGCAGGTGTATCAACAATCCAAAATGATGGTTAAACCAACAACACATCTCAGTAAGATTCATACATACATATACATAAATAGTCTATACATACATGCGTAGGAAACCAACTACATATATCATTAGAGTAACCAAGATAACTGAAATACAATAACAACATATGCATGAAATGTGTTGACTCTGTTATATGAAGAATTGAAAGTTCCAATCATACAGTACAACCATGACCAACCACTAGTCCCAATAACGTAACGTTATAATCACTACCACCTGCTCCTCCAAAGAGATGTACTAGCTCTACATTGTGGAGAATTCAAGTATCCAATACACTCCAAGATTTCTCTAGGATACTCCTATCGGAAGTTTGGCTGCCCAAAAGCCCTTACAATGAGTTATGAGGTTGTATAAATAGAAAAGGGTGGGGTGATTATTGACATTCCCCTTTGTGACTCTCCACCTACCCTCATGACTCTTCACCTACCCTCATGACTCTTCACCTACTACATCACTGTTACATTCAACTATCGACATTTTGTCTTTCACTTTTACAAGATGTCACACTAAAATTTGCACATGTACCCATGTGATACAAAATAGTCTTGAGCAAGCCATACAAGTTATCACTAAGACTCGGACATTTGTGGGAATACCAACTCTTTGACATCCTTGTGATGATCGATGGTGGCGAACTGATGCCAAGCTTGGTAGTCTGTGATGGTGTCCGTGTACTCTATTGTGACATCTTTCTCGAATCAAACTCTTGCCTCTGTTGCATCTGCGTACACTAATTTGGCTCCTCTATCCAACTTGTCTGATGACATGTGCATCATCATATTGAGTGCAGTCATACCAATGACATACTGATGCATAGTGTCTACGTTGATCACCAAACTTACTCTAGTGGCTATGCGCATCAACTCGTAAAAGTAGATGTCTAACTCCAGTCGGACTTGATTCTTTATCTTTGCCTCAATAAGTGTCCCAATGGATGGGATCACATCCGTGTGCACAACAACATCCATTATTCTGAACATCCGGGCATGTGAAGCATGCAAATTGGTGATGAGATGCGAGAGTTCCTCATAATTCTAGATCTGAATTCAAATGCATGTCTTCAACTCTGCCACCTTGGGCTTCATCAACCTGGGCAAGTATAACGGGGCTCCCTTGTATCTCATTTTCCATGTTTGCATGTGATTAATGGTAGTGTGAAAATATGGCAAGATGTGTGCTCTCCTAGCATAGTGTTGCTGCCAACAGTTGAGACGGACGACGGACTTATTCGCGATGACAAATCTAGAATACAACATTCACTTGAATATCTCGAGAGGCGATACTTCATTCAGTATTTCTCTCTTCAATTCTGCTCTGTTTGATGTTGAAACCTATTCTTATCCTTGCTTGGTCATTTGTAACTCCTTAACCATTCGGTCATTCTCTGCTATCAAGAAGAAAACACTTGAGCTGGTGGCTTCAGTATATGCTCTGGTAGCATCAGCCAATTTTGTTGGATGCTTGCGCACATCAAATAAGATCACTCATTCTTCAAAATGCGTAGGAGATGCATCAACATCCGAAGTAGTCACTCTGCGCAATTACACAAATCTATGCAGTGACTTGTCGAATGATATGTTGTGCATCTCTGTTTCCAGATTGTCTCCAACGATCTCAGTATCTCATTGATCGCTCAAGACTTTCTCTGGTTCTGGATCTAGTGGAGTTGATGGGTTGACCTCTTGGTTGTAAGGCATGAGGTCAATATCCTATTCTTACTATGGCTGCTCCCTCTCTGTATCCATCTGCTCAAGCATCTGTTCAATCTCTTGAGTGAAGCCTTGATCCTGTGACTGCTCACCTTATCTACTTTGTGTCAACTGCTCAGATGAGTCTAAAACCTATATGACCACAGTTTCAACAATGTGTGCATGTTGTGCCTCCTACTGTGTCTGTCTCTATTGCGCTTCCTTCTCCTATATGCACAGCTCTTGCTCCTCCCGGAGTTGCTGCTTCAACTCTTGCAACTCCTTCACTGTTTCCTCCATCCTCTATTCCTCTCTCTACCTTTGCCCATTCCTCATGTCATGTTGTCGCCTTTTCGACTCTATCTCCAAAGATTCTTTCTCCACAAGTGGATTTTCTTTGGACTTGCAACTTTATTTTTCCTCTGCGCTGGTGACAACCTTCCTCTTACCTTTTTCAAGCGTAGCTCTATTTCCCTTTGCTGTTGTTGATGATGGTGCTATCTGAGATGTTTCTTCACGGCACTTTTCTAACCATTCCACAACTATGCTAACCGGTTCATTGATCTTGGAGATGTTATGACAATATATCCATGGGTCTTCATCCCAATGGCATGCCCCGTGGATCTAAGGAAATTACACTCTCGCACAGTGGTCCTTTACAAAGCAATGCAGGTCATACAGATTGAAACTTCTGGTATTGAAAGTAAATCTTTTGAACTCTTCCATCTTGGCATCAACATGCTTGAGATTCTATATCTCGTACAACCCTACTCGCAAAGGAAGAGCAGGCCAAGGTGCCTTCTTCTTCCGTTGCAGTCTAGATGATAGTCCTGTCGAGATGTGGTATGATAGTTCTTGCACAATGATATTTTCCATGGAAAACTTCAATAGAACATGTGGATTCTTCTCCATGCTGTACATCTGTATGAAGTTTCCAAGAGGTGAGGCATACCAATCTTCAATGTCGATCAATGCCTCCATCGTTTCCTATGACATGCAAGGTGGATCTTTCTCAAATATCGTCTTGTACACCGGGGTGACAAAATGGCCTAACAATTGTGTGATGACACCGCGAAAGATGCATTCGAAACCAATCTGTAGTAAGTGTGTACAGAGGTTTCCACTAATGTCCATGTCAAACTCAAGCTTGAGAACTTCTCATGGGTACATATTGCATCCAAAATGTATGCGAACATGTATATATTTGCTTCCTGACCTCTGGGTGGCTTTTGGGCTTTTGATACATGTTTTTTCTGCCCGTGAGCCAATATGTCACACTAGTTGTATGGTCTACCTTCACTGGCTAGTTGGTCCAACACAATCACCCAAATCTGCGGGAAAGTCTCTGTATTGTCTTGGCCGTACAAGTGATACACAAAGATGATCAAGTACTGATATGCCTTCCATAGTATCTCCATCTTGTAATCCTGGTTGGTTTTCATCCTGAACTTGGCTGACTCTTTCACCTAGCTCTTTAAGATGTCTCTGCAGTGCTACTTGGTCTGCTGAAGGGTATCACCATCATGATCACCGATTGCGGCAAGTGGTACATCTACTGAAAATCCTTTGCCCTAAATGTAGCAAGCTCTATCCCACCAGTACTGCTTAACACCATTGTCTTGGGATCAATGTGCGAGATGATCCAATATATCATGTCCGCGCATGGAAACACAGGATACTTGCATGCAATCCAGTACAATTCAGACTTGTGAATATTCACATAGACCTTGTGGCCTTCCAGATCTTCCCCAAATGTGTCTGAGAATGTATCATTGATGTCCTTCCATTTTAACTTGATGTCTTTTTCTACGAGCAACTTGGTGTCTTCATAAATCGACAAACTCATGGACACTTGCTCAACTGCATCTCTAGTTGCACTTACGTAAGGGTCCTCTCTTGGAGGCCATTGAACCTAAACTGTTGAGAGATGGACAAAAACCTGCTATACCTGGAGACATGGCAGCATTCATGGAAATCAATCTGTCAGTTGAAAACGAAAGAAAACTTGAGGATTGACATGCAACATGCCCAGGAGACTGATGGCAAGGATTGTTCAATTTTCATTGGGAGGCCAAGAGACTGACTGTCGGAACTGCAAAAAATATAGTCTGGACTGTCGTGAGGTTGGTTATATAATGGAATTATGCAGTGCACAATACAGGCTGACCTGCTAGGAGCTGAGATTACGCAATGCGTAGTTTCAATCAGCAAGGCATGTAGGCCCAAGGATTGAATTGCGCAATGTTTTGGGCCAACAGAGCGCTGCCTCTTAGATTTGTGCAGAGCAGGCCTGGAGGAGAGTGTCTGGCCAGTTTTGCACATTTTTTGGGAGGAAGGAAGAGCCCTCCCTCTCAAAAATGCACAATGCTTTCTGGGCAAGGAAAGGCCTAGGCCAAGGTTACCCAGACTCGCCTATGGGAGAATGAAAAAATGTGAAGCTTCGAATGCATAGAAAAATTGAATGTAAGTAAGAGTGAGTGATCATGCATGAAAAGAACGAATGAAAGATTCAGAAAATAGGAAAACATGCATGTGTGTGTTTACGGCGACCGTCGATGCAAAAAAGGTGTCATGCATGCAACAGCAGCGAGATGAAAACGAAAACTAAAATGGTTCTTGTAAAGGCTAACATCCATGCAAACGATAGCAAGAATTAATAGAAATCAAGTAGACAACATTAACACAAGCCAAAACACAAAAATCGATAGAAATGTTGCACAAGACATGTAAAGCGGACTTACCCAGAAAAAGTTGAACTGAAAGTGCCGACAACTCCTGGATGCGATGTGGGATATCAGAGCTCCAAGATCTATGTGAAGAATGAACTCTGTAGCATCAAATAAATAAGTTTGAGGCTCATGATTCGCATGCCACAAATCTAGGAAAAATGTACACTTGGAGGGTAGTTTCTAAAATGATCTTTGCATGTAACCTCTAACTGCTAAAAATAGATCCCTAAAATATAGGGATTCTTTTTGCATACTTCCTTTTTCTATTTCAAGAAAATAATCTCATGCATGCAAATCAAGTTTGTTGGGTCCCATATGGAACCCATCAACCTGAAGGAATATGCAATAGCCTGCAAGCCCACGAGAGGGATTTGTGCAGTTTCTAGGTTGAGCTAGGTTGGTTGTCCCTGAGGGATTCTACAATTTATGGGGTCAGTAGGTGACTATCTCCCAGAATTGTGCAATTTCTAGGCTAACGCCTAGTGCTGGGCCAAATTGCGTAGTTTTCTATGGGAAGCATGTCTAACTGTTCTAGGAAATTCTAGAGCCTAGTAGGCTACCCAACAGATTTGTGCAATTTCTGGAGGGAAGTTTGCTTCCCCTCTAGAATTGTGGAATTTTCTGGGGAATCTTCTAAACCAGTAAATAACCTAATTCTGGAATGGAAACCTATGAAGGGATTGAAGCAAAATGATATGCACATACTGGAAAGCCATTGAAAATCAACTGAAGCCTATGTAATTGATAGTGCAAGACATGTTGCTAAGGATGGTTGGTAGCGAGGTTCCAAAATGAAGCTAAGGAAAAATTTTGGAGGGTGGTTGTAGCCACTACAAGAAGAGCTCATTGTTCAACTCCCCTTCTGTAGTGGTGCAATGGTAATCCTTTTATAATACCTCATCCAGGTTCCAGGTTCCAGGTTCAAACCTACTGGGATATACATGGCAAGTTGTTTTAATTAGGTGGACAATCCTATACTCAGTGCAATAACAAAATTACACTTAGTGCTATAGTTATAACAACTATTAACTTTTTCACATTTCATTTTAGTATGGTCTAACCATATAATGAATATGGTTTACAAAGTTTGGAGCAAATACAATATCCTCCGCGCATTGATATAATGTCTTATCCTAAGGTTTCTTCATGGTGCATATAGATTGGACTGGTGGCTTTTGTTACACTGATAATCCAAAGTTTTATCATATAACTCAACAAAAGACCATGTCATAACTCAGCTCTAGTTGGTGTGGTGGTCAAGTGTTATGGAAACATGTGACCATGTGAACTGCTTTTGGTGGTAACCCCATGCCACATAGTCGTACAACGTTTTCCACATGAACTGGACCTACTCCTTACCTGTTCCTGATGATTCGATGGCATATCCCATGGAAATTTTATCTCAATACCCCATGTTCACAACCTCCTACGATCATGGAAACAACTCGACGGTGTTGTTTTAACCGTGTCCACATCTCCATGCCATGTGACACTTCTTTGTGCCAGATAACACTTGTTGTACCTACATACCTGATGATCTATAGAACCACAGACACGTGGCATCTAACCCCAGTGGTCTCGACCTACTCTGATGTGTTGACTGAACCACATATTGTGCGTTGTCATCCTTGCCATGTTATATCACCGAGCCACATGGTTGCCACCTCTGCATTGTATAAAAGGCATCATTTTTGTTTTAATATATATTTTCCATCGAACTTTAACATATATGTTTTCAATATGGTTTAACACCTTATCTGTAGTGCTTTGTTGGCAAGTTGACTCACATCCTCCGGCGGTCATGGCCATCAACTTTGCCACCATGTGACTAGACCTTCATGCCATGTGACTAGACTAGGATCCACTATGTATGAACCTGTTTATACTTTGTTATAATTATACACCATAGTTTATAACGTTTTTCCATAGGTTTTGATTTACTCCACCATATTTCTTATTCCCCATAGGTTCATTACATATTGTGCCACCATGGTTTTTACACATAGTTTGAACCTTAGGCATGTTTTAACATTAAAAAAAATGTGCACCTTTAGTTTGATATATGGTATATCATATGGTTTAGAAACCATAGGTTGGCAACTATGCCATAAACTTATTAATGCACCCATGACTTATAATATGAATATTTAACCAACCAAAACCCAAAATGTCACCATTCACCTAGAGATATGCACGAAAGATGAACTTTGACATGTTCATTTGACCATTGCCACATGTCGAACTGTGTGAACGCCACATGGTCAGCAAGGCCCCTTTTCACCTATTCACCATAAACTTCAACGGACGTTTTGTCCCTCATACAGAGGCCAAATGTGAATCCAAAGATACCATTAGAATGAGTGCATAGAGCTCTTCCACTTGGATGTTAACAGTTGCACATGTAAAGAATATTTTTTCTGCCTAGGTCCATCTTGGACTTCAACATATAGCAAACTTCAACTTGACTTAACAAGATCCATTCTGGATCAATAGTCTAAGTACTTCCATTAAATAAAAATTAGAATAAAATCATTTATATTAAAATAGGAATACACAAGTTCACATTAGAATTGTAAAGACAATCTACATATACTTAGCATGGATCCATATATGCCTTGTCATCAAACTGTAATATACACCAACAATTGGCCTTCATATTGGACCATTTGAACAATTTTTCAATACACAGATTGATTACTTTCTTGACCAATACTATAATATTATAAACATCAGCCTTTGACCTTTACTTATTATAGATGTTATATAATATAGGGAGGGTTTATTGAACCATGAATACCTCTTGATTACACAAATACTTCTTAATTGTTTACATCCCAAAAGTAGAGTAGGGTGTAACACCATTGGAAAATATAGCTCTCACTAATGTGGGTAATTGCTTGTATTTTGGCATAGGATATTTTCATGACATGGCATGCATGGAAATATCTATGCCATTTTCCAAAACCTTGAAATTGATTAATTATCCAACTATGCTTTTTTTGATGCATTGCCACAATACGTTTGACTATAGCATTAATTGTGAGTCGATGCCTTTCTTGTTTAAACTAGGAGAAATCCAACCAACATTGATCCATCTCAAGCTACCTAACAATGAAAACCATGTTGAAATTTTCACCCTGAGGGTGCATATATATGACAACTAATCATTTTGGTTAATAGATCTTTACTAGGGTTATAATATTTGATACTCATATTAGAAAAGGCAAGAGCTAGCTCAAATTACTAAATTAAAAATAAGGGAAGAGATTTGAATTTAACATCACACCTCATCAGCATGTCATGACCATAATTCAAGTAATTGTGAAAAAATAAACATGATCATTGGCTACAAGGGGGAGTATAAACAGAAAAACTTGCACTTTTGATAGTAGTAAAGGCCTCAAAATGAAAGTTGAGTGTCTTCCTCACACCTGAGACTTTGCAAGTCCTCACACAATCTTAGTTGAATATCCAAAATTAGGTATATGTGTATGTATATATACACATAGATATATCAATATTATGTTCATATATATGTCAACATATATATACCAATATCTGTAAAAGTATGTATATACTAGTATATATACACCAAAATAATACTATATAGATATCATTTATTATATATCAACATATTATGGTTGTATATATACAAATAGATATACTCATATATTATGTTTATATATATAGTAGTATACATACCAACATTCGTGTAGTAGTAATATATATTAAATACATATTATGGTTGTATACTAGTGGTGGTCGTCATTGGGTAAGCACAATACATAGATAGATTAAGAGATTAATACTTTAAATAGTTTAGGGTTTTTTTTTGTAGTGAAACAACAACTCCCCATTTTGTATTTAATCCATAAAAATGGGGACCCTTTTAAGTTTTCATATCCTACTTATATATATATATAATTGGATCACTTTCCACCTTGTACATATTTCATAGAAAAATCACTAATAAAGATTTCAAAAAAAAAAATCTAAGTTCTTAAGTGTGCCATCAATAAACAATTCCATCTTGTCTCTCAACACATGAATATCTCAGACCAACTCTCTTTTATTGGAATACTTTTGGCAAAACCTCGAGGTGTGACAAAACCTTATTTTTTAATTAACGATCTTTGTTCCCATCCCGACTCTCGTTTCTCGAGCTGACCCTTCCACATTTACTTCTTGCTCATCCCATTGTGTGACTGTTGGCTTAATGGGGCCTGACCTAGGTTCAAAGTTGTTTGTGCCAACCAACAAAACCCTAACTAATGGCCCTTTCGGCAACAACCTGCGTAGCGCAGGCTACAGTCTCACTTGAAGCAGTATTGGGGGATGTTAGAACCAATTTTCTGCATCGAGAGACCGTGTGATAAGTGATCTCAAGCCCTCATAGCCCAGACTTTCCTTCGCGCAGATCTATGTCTTCTTATGGTTCGCTACTGCAACTATATGAAAACGGCCTCTAGACCTTCGCAAAGGCCTGCGATCAGACTTTATAGACCTAAAAGAAGCAGATAGTTAACGTTCGCAGACTAAATAGTAACCCTAGATCTACCCGCGCACAGATATACCTGATTCAATAGAAATCATAACAGATTTAAGTATTACCTTTGCGAAAACATCTTATCACTTAGTGCATGTATAAACATTAACGATTCATTAGGTTTTCATAGCAATCATACATTATTTTACAGAAAACAGATCATTAAGCCATAATGCATAACTTGAAAAAAAATGAGAATAATATACAAAGGCAATATATTTGTTCAATAAACAAACTTTATTAAGATGAACATTCAATTTATAGACTTTTCTACCCTACACACTCAGCTGCAGGGGCCCACGCACTTAGCTGCGGACTTGCCAAGGTCTCCACATATTCAATTGCATGATCCTTCCCCTTTTGTCTAAGTACAAGAAACAAAGATTTCCTGCCTTAGCACTTGGCCAAAACCATAATATTCACAAAAAGTTACTTCCTAAGACTCGCTATGACTCAAATATATATAATTTTTTTCAATAAAATACCATGGTTCGTAGACCATGGGTGAGTCTCAAAACTGACCTATTACTTACCCAAACAAGGGGCTAAAGCCCCTTTGACTCCTACTTAGCTATTCACTCTACATCCACATTTTGCGGATACTTTACATTATTTACAAATTTCTTCTCAAAAATTGATTAAACTAACCCAAAATTGACCCTAGGGTCCCTATCCCAACAGGCCCCTAACACAAATATGGTGAATTTCCCTTGAGTCATTCATTTGGCTTCTCTAATTTGTGGTGGAGATCACTAAAATCCTGCTTCAATGCTTCTAGCTCTGTGATTCCTTGTACTACAACCTTCTTCACCTCTTCGACCAACTTTTTTGTAGTTGGTCCCTCTGCCGCTAGACTCATGGTCCTCTGAGTCTACTGCAAAGCTTTTAGTTTCTCTTGAATGGTCCGAGAAATCTGTCTAGCTTCCTTTGTCCAAGGTTGAAGTCAAGCCTTTAATAATGATTCTTTTTGTTGCAATTCCTGAACTTGTTCCTGTAGCAACTTCCCTTCCTATAGGCACGCGAAGTGCTGGACTGGCACCAATGTGCACACAGTCACCTTGATATCATCATATTTCTGTTGGGCCTCTATGATTTCTATACTTAATCACTGCAGGTTTGGGCCCTCCTACAAAGTGTCCCATAACTCCATGGAGTGGTTAAAAAGGAAGTCATCGCCTTTAACTGCCTTCTCCAGAGTAGCCATGTGCTCCTTGATGGCTATGTTGCGCTACTCCTTGACCTTAGGTGGAGTAGTCGGTTGTAGATTCAACTGTAATTCTATTATCCTCATCTTGAAATCAAACGTGACTTGGCCTATCTCATCTTTTCATGCTCAAACTACGGTCGCCAATTTTTTGACCTTCACAGTAGCTGCGACATCTTCCGAAATATGTAACTCTAGGACTGAATTGCACACCTCTATAATTGTTTTCTCCAAGCTTTGACTTCATTCTTGCAGGTCTTCCTTTTCCTTCAGAGCCTAAGCCTTCTCCATGAATATCTACTCATTGTTGACTTTGAATTCTCTTATCATTGCGAGTGTGCACTCCTTTCTAATCCTAAGGTCGTCTGACACCCCTTGATGAAGCACATGGAGGGTCTGAATTGGAAGCACAATTAAGTTCACCCCAATGCATTTGACTCTACCTAACACAGTACGATCTTCCTCCAATGCCATGTGGATTGATCCTTCTGGTAAGGGTATAACTCTGAGGTCTAGAGTATGTTCTAGCTCCAAGACTTTCTCACTCCCTTGTTCCAGGCTCACTTGCATATCACTCGCTTGCCCAATGCTCACTTGAATTTGGCCTATTTGGATCTGTAGCTCGCACAAATCCTTCTGGATGCTTCCTAGCATCTGCATATAATGATGTTCAAATCGCTACCACAACTCTATAGTGGTGTCTCTTAGTTTGTCACCAATCTGATCTATATCCCCTTCTATGAGGACCATCGGGTCAATACACATTTGTTATCTGATTTTTGCTTCTTCGTGGGCCCGAAAGTTATACCCTTACTATGCTCCTTCAATGTGAAGGGAGTGCTCTGCTTCTCTCCCCCACCTCCTTCCTACTTTGATTTTTCCTGCTCATATGTATGCTGGGAAGACGATTCTTCACCTTATTTTTTCCAATGCACTCTGTTTCAGCACGCTCTTTCATAGCACGCTCCTTCTTAGCAGCTGCCTTAGTAGCAACTTGCTTCTTGTTCTTCTCTGCCAAAGCTCGTGCCTCTTTCTGTGTTGCTTCTTTCTACTTTTGTGTGACTATTTTCTGTGCAACAAAGCTTCTGCCATGTTTTTAGTTACCTTCTCCAACATCTGTGGGTTATCACCACTCTGCTGCCAGCTGCCCACAATCTCCTACACATCTATTTTTGAGAGTAAGTATGCAATCTTGTGAAATACATGTTTAGGGTCCTTCTATGTCCTGATTGATACATTGTGGAAATCAACCTTCAACTCCGCGAAGGCCTTCAACTACTTGAACAAGGTTGGGGACAACCTTGGCCACTGACTGATTACTATCCAAAGATCCATTTCCATTAATATCTAGAAGATCTTTGATTCTTTGATCTGCTCCGGATCCTTTGTCAACCACAGTGAAGTGAAATTTGTAGGCTTTGGTAACTCTTCTGCCTGTGGAGGAAACTGACTATCCTCTGGCAATTGCCATGCTACTAAGGCAATGAGCAATGGGAGCCAAGCATAATGAAATGGTTTATTATCCTCCTGTGCTTTGCGATAGTTCGCGAGTAACTCCTTACATAGGTACTATCCCTGGTTATATTGTAGTCCCTTTGTGCTTTGGGTAGCCAATGAAACTACTAGAGCCTGAACATCATCCGTGCGACATTTCCTCATAATATTCCCTGCTAAGATTTGGGCGGAAAATAGTATTGCCTAGTCCTGGATGGAGAGGATAGAATATCCACGCGACTTATTCACTAACCCAAATTCAACCTTCATCTTATCGGTGAACTCCTTATCTCCACTTTTCCCTCCAACTTCCTTATCAGGGTCTACCCCTTTATAGGGAAGCTTTGTAATCTGATGGATGAGCATATACATGATCAAGATGGGTTTGCCGAGACATAAGCACCCATCATACACTAATGCGAGAAAATAACGCACATAAACCATGTTGATAATTGACCTGTGAAAATGTGGTACAGAGAGCATGTGCATCAATCTAGCTTGCTTGACACCTCTAACCCATTTCATGGGTTCCAGCCACGTAACCTCGGTTTCTTCATAATAAATATTCTTCATGTATTTGTGAGTAGCCAAATGAGGGAATTTATCGTGGTCCGCGAGATCCAAATCCTCCATCTTCAATACCAGAATGCGCACTAAGACCATGCCTTCAAATTCCACCTGTTCTGGTAACAGGGGTGTCGAAACCTTAAACTTTTAGGAATCAGGGTCTTTCGTTACTTTTGTCTTCCCTTTCCATGGAGGGATATACTTCGAGAGCTGTATTATAGGCTCGCTTCCTTAGCTTCCAATTCCCCCACTCCCTGGAATTCTTCTTCCTCCAAGTCCACAACTTTCTTTGGTTGCTTATCCTTCTTCTCCTTCTGACAACCCTCCAGGTTCTTCCTCAGTGACTGCCTCACTGATACAGATTTCTTCTGCTTTTCTTTTGCAACCAATTTCTTCAGCCTAAGCGACCTTGGTGCCATAGGCAAAGTGGGCGTAGCTTCCATAGATACAAATTCATGACCTTCTGACTGGGAAGTCACAGCTTTCAAACTGACTGGCTCAGACATCTTGGTAAGGATGATCTTATAGTTCCACTTAGGTAAGGTTGCAAATGTTGGATTTGCAACTAAGTCCTCCCAAACAATTTGAATCATGAAACTAGAACAAGAGGGCTCATACACAGTCGTCAGAATGCAAAGTGTTCTTCGGAGGACCAACAACCCATATTTATAGGAGGTTTTGGATTCAAATCTGACCATTCCCTCCAATTTCTGATCATAAATGCATTTGTGGCGGAAGATCTTCAAATATTTTTGCCATAAATGGCATCTACATGCTCCTCTTAACATAATTTTTTCCATCACATCATGAATAGTGACTCCAAAATCTACTTTTGAACCCATCTTTGTGGTAGCATCCTCCATGGCTTATCTCATATAGCACAGTCTCATTTGTCGCACTCCTATCTCTCATCGTGTATCTTCTCTATTATGTATTCCTCCTCTTCGGGCAACATAGTTTATAGGCCTGCAATCCCTTACAACTACCTAGATTACTAAGACTGTCTTGCTACCAAATAATCATTACGAAAGGGTGGCATCCCCTATATACAACTTTAGCTTACTTCCATTCACTTTCCCGGGGAATGGCTCCCCATCAAGCTTCGCAAGAAGAACTGTGCCACCATCTGTGATCTCTTTAACAACATATGGCCCGAATAAATTCATTTGAAATTTCCCTAGAAATTTTGTGAACTTGCTGTCATATAGCAGCACTAAATCATCCACCTTGAAATTGCGTAGCTTAATGTACCTATCATGCCATGCATTCTCACGTTCCTCTTGTACTTGGTTGTGAAATCCTGCAAGAAACCAATCCTCTTCTAACTCCATTAGTTGCACGAGCCGTTCCTCCAAGGTCTCGCGATCTACCGTCTCTATCAAATATGCAATATGTGAACTTGGCACGATATACTCCATTGGCATCACTGCTTCAATCCCATAGACCAGCCTACATAGTGTTTGGCCTGTCAACTTCTTAAAGGTCGTCCTGTATGCCCATAACATTGCTGGTATGCGCATATCCCAACCATTTCTCTCCGTGTTGTATAACTTCATCAACACATTCTCCAAAATCTTGTTTAATGCTTCCACTGTTCCATTCGCCTGTGGATGATAGGGCGTGCTCTTTTGAAGATATACCTAAAATTATTCAATCATTTCGTTCAAAGTTTCATTCAAGAAATGTGTACCCCTATCACTCATCAAGATCTTAGGGCATCCAAACTATGTTAAGAAATATTGAAACAAAAAATTTGCAGTTGTGGTAGCTGTAAAATCCTTCATTGGTTGCGCTTCTGCCCATCTGGTTAAATACTCTGTTACAGTAATGATATACCGCGGACCCGTCTTCTTTCCTGGTGGTTGTATTGGACCTACGAAATCAATGGCCCACTTTTCAAAGACTTGCAATGAAACCTGAGAATTTAAAGGCATTTCATCCCTTCACAAAGGCTTCCCCGTCCTTTGGCAAGCATCGCATGCCTTGTAGTATGCATTAGAATCCTTATGTAAGGCCAGCCACCATAATCCAACATGCAGAATCTTCTGTGTCATCGCTTTTCCTATTGAAATACTTGGATAGCCATGTAAATTTAGGAAGTTATAGAAACATATCATTATTTGTTTTTGGTATAGTAAATTCTAATATGTATGACTTATATCATGTTATGACTAAGGTTTTATAGATGACCTCAAAATAAATAAAATTGAATAAAACTTATTTATTGTTTACAATACATCTTTTAAAATGAAATCAAACTTATTTCAAGAGTCCTATTTGTGTTTTTTAATTGAATCTTAATATAAGGAATTTATTGAAATACTTAAAAGAGTTGACCATACAATGTTATATGGGTGGGTCGGAAAAATTCCCATATATATTTTTTCTATAATAATATGGATGACTTTAGAATTAAAATAATTTTTCTTTTTCTTTTCAATTGTGGCTCATGGTCACTAAGTGGCTGCTACATCCACGGGTTATAATTTGGGCAGATCCAATTGAAGGGATCTACCCACTGGCTTATTTGGCCAGGCCTAACCCTAAGGGCATTGAGGATATTTATCTGGTCGGGACTAACCCTAAGGGTGTTGAGGATATTTGATCCCATGACCTCCCAATTGGCAAGGTACTTATCAACAATAATGCAACCAACTGAGTTATTCCTTGGGGCATAGAATTTAAATAATTTATTATTAAAATCATTGTAATAATATGGTATATTGATTGCAGTAAAAGGAACTTCCTACAAGCCAATATGAAGCATATTTGTAATTCTTTCCATGATCAATATTAAATGGATACATGATATATTTTAATTCATTTAAGTATTGCAATGACTTGTATCATGGTATTATTGCACTTATTTTGTTAGTCTGTGAAACTAGAAATATTTGAAATTGTTATTTTGTAAAATTTTAATTCTTGAATGTTCTTAATTGAATGTCTGGAGATAAATAATTGATTGAAATACTTGGATAGCCAAGTAAATTTATGAAGGCCTTCATAAAAGTATACAAAAATATTGAAACATATCATTAATTATTTTTTTGGTATGTTAAATTCCAATACATATGAATTATATCATGTTATGACTAAGCTCTTGTAGATGACCTCAAAAGAAATAAAATTGAACAAAAAATATTTGTTGTTTACAAGACATCATTTAAAATTGAATAAAGCTTATTTCAATGCTAATTTTTTTTAACTGAACCCTAAGATAAGAAATTGATTGAAATACTTAAAAGGGTTCATCGTACAATGGTATTTGGGTGGGCGAAAATATATATATTTGATACAATATGGATGACTTTAGAATTCAAATAATATATTATTAAAAATAATTGTAATAACATACATTGATTGCACTAAAAGACGCTTTCTACCATGTGGGATTCACTCAATGAACCTCTTATATATCCTGTGTGTTTGTGGCATACTCAACAATACCCCTAATTTGACTACATATTGGAAAATACATCTAAAAAACACATTATTTAACCCCCTACCAATACAAACCCAATACACCTTCCTAATTTAAAAAACACCTAATTTCACTAGATATTGTAGGTATCCATTTTTTCATTAACGTTTTTTATACCTCTTTATATTTTTTCATTACCTTTGAGCTCCATTTCCTTTACCTGCCAATACAAAAATCCTTTTCCCCCTAATATATGTTCAATATATTATGGCAGTTTTTCCTCAATATATATCCCCCGATATAAAAAAATGTGGTATGGTATTTCTCCCCTAGTGAAGCCCTCATGGTTTCTACAAGGCAAGATGAAGTACATCTGTAATTGTTTCCATGCTCAATACTAAATAGATACATAATATATTTTAGTTCATTTTAAGTATCAAAGTGACTTGTTCTATAGTAAGATCATACTTATTTTTTAGTATAAAAGACCAAAAAGTTTCATAATTGTTATTTTGTAAAATTTTACTTCTTGAATGTTTTTAATTGAAGGTATTAAGATTCAAGGAATAGATTCAAATACTTGAATAACCAAGTAAATATAGGAAAGTTCATCAAATTATATAAAATCTTCAGAACATGTATCATTAATTTTTTTGGGTATATTAAATTCCAATCCATATGGCTTATATCATGTGATGACTAAGCTTTGGTAAATGACCTCAAATAAAATAGAATTGAACAAAACATAATTGTTGTTTACATAACATCTTTTCAAATTGAATAAAACTTATTTCAATCTGTTGACAGTACTGGACCCGCCAACATGTAAGGGGATCTCCCCTGTAAGAAGTCCCAATTAGACCTCAGACCGTTTGGTGTAGGATTCCCAACAGTGGTTCATAAGGTAATGCCTTGATCACGATGTCACATAGAGGCAAGTAAGATAACTCTGTCAGTAGCAAGGGTGTGACCACTGCAGTGAGTCAAGGAAGGTGTATGAGAGGTTCTAACACAGGTAGGTTGAGATGAGGGTGAAGGTGAGTTCTAGGTTGAAAGGGATCCATCCCAACTCAGTTAGGAACACACAACACACAAGACATACATAGCTTCTGTCGGAGCAATCCACTTAGATGTGGTAGTCACAACATACAAGGTAAGATAACATGTACAACACTCACGGATCAGTCTGAACAAGTGCAACAATTGTCACAACAAGATTCATGTGAAAGGTCTTTCTAATGTCTAGTAGAGCAATCGACATAGACAGGACATCATTAACAACATACACAACACATTTCCATTAATATATTATGCATTACAACAAATGAATCAGTTTAGATGTAGAACATAGGTTAAAGCAACATGCATTACAAGTGTTAAAGATTAGTCTTACAATAGATATAATACATGTGTGAAAACGTGTTGGATATTATGATATAAAGAAGTGTAAGTTCCAATCATACAATACATCCATGTAAACCTGCTAGCCCCAACAGTGGAACATTACAGCCACATTTGCCTGTCCCTCCAAAGAGATGAACTAGCTCCGTGAAGTGGAGAAGCCAAGGCGCGTTACAATATTGTCCAAGCTCTTTCCAAGAATAGCCTTATCAGAAGCTTGGCTAACCAAAAGCCTATACAATGAGTTATGAGGGACTATTTATAGCAAAGGGTGGGGTGACCCTTAACATTCCCCTTTGTGACAGTTCAACTGACCTGACGACTCTTCACCTACTCTATGACTGTTACATCCAACTATTGACACTTGACATAAACTTGACATGACTCAACATTACAATGCACATGTACTGTTGTTCATGATGCTTCTTGTTGTGACATCTTGATGTTCTTGTCTTTGAACAACTTGATATCTTTGTGAGTAAGCAAGCTCATAGACATTTGATCAACTACATCTCTAGGTGTGCTCAAAGGAAAAATCAATCACATCAATGGATTCCCCAGCGGAGTCGCCAATTTGTCATGCGGAAAGAGTTATTTTTGCGGACAAACCTAAACTCCCTAGGAGTCTAAGACTCTCTAGTGACAAACAAACCAAACAAGAGCAATCCTTCTCTAAACATACATTATTCTATGAGAAACCAAGTGTTTTCCGATCTTACCTTAGGTCCAACGCTTGTTGTAGCAGTTCAGCCTTGCTGATCCAGATGAGCTCCTCCTTCACTTTAAGACCTGCATACACTAACAAAGCAAACGATTACATAACACCTGAATATTTCATAAAACAAAGCATATTCATCACATAGACCAAGGAGTACATGAAATAATTCATTAACAACAAATCATTGAGAAGAATGGACTTATTTGTATTAAGGAAACAAAAAAGGAACCATTACAACCTGAGCCTTGGTGTTGTGCAAGCTCCTCCCAGGGTCCAGCAAGAGATTTCCTCTACTTTGACAAGCTCACCCACTCCCAATATGGCAACAAGGAAGGATAGTGATCTCTCCTCACAAGTCAACAATGGAAGTCCTAATTCCAGCAGCATTTACCCTTTTAGAATGTTCAGCTTTCAACTTCCCCTCCTCTGGCCCAATGCCTGTATTTATAGTATTCTAGAGGAGGTTATTCAGCTCCAACATCAATGGGATACTCCCTCTTTTGGATGGGGTAGCTCCTCTCTTGATGGGATAAGCTCCTCTATCAATAGGAGTGCATGACCATCTTGGAGGCGCTTCAATACACTGGTCAAACACTCTCTAGAAGCTCTAGAAGTTGACCACAAGTAACTGTTTTAGAGATGAAACTCGCGCCTTTTGACCTTTACAGGGGGTACGCACCCAACCTTTGGCTTACAGAGCTACAGTACGCAGGTAACCAGTGTGTTTGGTGCGTACACGCAGGCAAGTAGGAGAACCTGCCGTTACCCAGAGATAAACATGTTTTTTAAGTGACTTTTCTCTCTTTCTGAAGTTGAACATTGAAGAGCAGAGGTATGAGGCTTTGACAAGGAGGACAATATGGCTATTGATGGAGCCATATTAACTGCAGATAGCCATGGTGACAAATTTCAGTGTAACAGATTGCCCCCTAAAGTACGAAGCCTGTAATAGATATGGGTGTTAAGTCATATAGGAAGGGTGAAGTACTTTATCATTTCGAGGATCATCTTGTGGAGAGCCTGGTCAGAACCTGCAATTTTCAACACAAAATACATGTTATAAGATTACCTCATCACTGAGGTAGGCATTCCCATACTCAGATCAAAACTTTAACTATTGGACTAACTATTCTGGTACAAGAATGATTTCATAATACATCATAATCATAGACTCCTGTAGACACAGTATGGGCGCAGCCATCTGTTTATGATTGGTCTACAACATAATGAATACAAAACTCCTCGCAGCCTGGATGGTGGAAACTAGATCCAGGGTCTTCATCTCTACTTCCCGAATTGGTACGATTCTAGCCATGTGAATAAATGAGTCGATGTCGAACATGGTAGAAACCACTTGATTACCAGTCAATGATGTAAACTGTTAACAAGCGTGAGAGAGACCACCAGTAATGTCAATGGTTCTCAAAGTACCCAGCACAATCCATGAGATGTGAATGAATGAGTCGATGTCAAACATCTCATGGAATCCTTCGATCGCAAGTCAATGATGAAATTGACGTCGAAGGCGAGAAACCTGCCATTGATGCATGCAGACTCCAAGGCACTGACGATTTCTAAGTCAACTCTCTAGATAATGTGCTGATGTCGATAGAGAGCGACCCGTCGGAGGCAAGCCCACAACACGAAATCATAGTTCAAGTTGAAGAAATGCTTCTGCAAGGACTGACTCAAGGATGACACAATGGATGATAGGTATTTTGCGGTTGAATGTTTCGTTTACAGACCTCTTGAACACATAATGACACAACAGATGGTTTGGTTACGATGACTCAAAGTTGACTCCCATAACCTGGCTAAAGAATGTCAATGATTTGGTCATCTTTGAGGCAAGGGATTTCCCAACCCAGGCGAATGAATAAGTGTCATGTTCAAGAGTGGTAGTAAGGTTTTTTTTTTTTTCTGAAGCAAAAGGATATCAAATAGGTTCATTCTTCTCAGTTTTCCCCCACCATTTCTCGCAAGTACCTCTTTAGTTTTTACAAGCTTGAGGAGGATAACATATGCTTGTTTGTAAGCTCATCCTTTAGATGAGTCCAACTTAGTTTTTGATTCGAACCCTAAGAAGGAGTGGTCCATTCCTATTTGTAATAGAACAGGTCCTTTACTGTGAAATTTTAACGAGTCCAGTATAGGAGAAACTCGGCGATTTTCATGTTTAGAGAGTCTGAAAAACTTAGAAGACTCCAGATTGGACTTTTTCGTAAATTTGTGTCTCCTAAGCCCGAAAAAGTATAAAATAATACCTAAGAGAACCGCTTGATCTTGGGACCAAGGAGTACTTTCATAGTTAGTGTCTTTGACCTGAAAAGTAAAAAGCAATCAAG
>APFE030651669.1:0-11631 GCA_000404065.3 Pinus taeda
ATTTTGAAGGTGAAAATGATCTGATGATACAGTGTTCAGGGTGGCGGTCATGAAAGAATGGAGCGTGAATGTATTGTAGTGGGTGAGACACACGTGAATTCTCTGAATGACTTCTCTTGGACATAGCAGTGACACTGATGATGGATTGGTAGTGTTAACCCCAAATATGGATGGTGTGACAGACCAATGGTGATGTGACTAGTGAACGGAACAACCCAAGCTGGCTCGGATGCGGAGAGAAGGTGTCATGTTCAAGAGTGACTTGCTACCAATAAAGTTTTTTCCCAATTTTCCCCAGTGATTGCTGACGAGTACCTATTTATTTTTTTCAAGCTTGATGAGGATAACATATGCTTGTTCTATAATCCGCCCTTCGGGCGATCCTGTCACTATATTTTAATGAGCCTAGTGACAGTGAAACTCGTTCTTCTCCATTTGGACGCGTTTGTTGCTATTCAGTTTTAACGAGTTTAACGACAAAGATAACTCAATCCTTTTCAGTTTTAGAGATTCTGAAAGGGATGGAAAGGAAACTCCAAAGATTATTTTTCATCATATAATCCCTTAACTCAGAAAAAGAATAAAATAATACGAAAGGGATGAATTTTAGATAGTTTTAATGAGCCGAACAAGACAAGCACTCGATATTTTTGTGTAATAATCCCTCAGGTCCAAAAAGATTAAAATATAGATGAGGGATAGCACTTCCAATGACTTTAACGAGCCGGAGAGGCTAATCGCTCGGCAATCTTTTCATATTTTACGAGTCAATTGAAAATAGCTTAAAGGAGACTCATTTTTCGAGGAACGGGTGATGATTTCGGGTAGCAGTTGATTCCAGGTAAGGTTTGGAATTTTCCAATCATGGTAGTGTCACGAGGATGGCTAATAGAATCACTCTTCACAGATGTTCCTCGAAAGGGTAAACAATCAAATGGAGGTGAATGATTGGCTAACAAATAGAGTGGATGTGATGATGAGAACATGACCAAGGCTGAAAAGCTCACGATAAGGCATTCACAATGGTTATTTACCGGAAAATTGGTTCATTTTTTAATGAGCTTAAACTCTGGGGGAAACATTTGCTCATTTGAATTCCACATTAAAACTGCTCGTGATAATGGTCATTGATTCCTTGATTCACCATTAGCATTTTGTTCATTCAAATATTTTGCCACCTGTTCATTTGCTTCATCAAACCGATTAGAAATTAAAACATATGCTTGATAAATGAGTTAAGAACACTAATATCTTAATTGAATTACATGAATGGTAATTTAAAAGTGACTTTTACCTCTCATTTTACCATTTCATTTGAACTTGGTTTGTTGGAGCTCTCGAGGTGCTTTCCCCCCTGATTTTCACTAGCTGATTCCGGGAGAGTCTGTGGACGATGCTTGATGCTCTCTGGACCAGGTATGAGCTAAACTTGTGCTCTTCAATTGCATTCTTTTCTTTTCGAATTCTGAGCTTGTTTCCTTGCTTTGTTGAGCCTCTGGGGTTTGAACAGCTCGCCCTAGCTCCATCACAACCTTCCTTAATCAAAAGGTGCGATCCATACTAGCCTTCTCACTGACTAGTCCGTATGCATCACTCCCAGTACACTTGCTAGGGTGCGATGGGTGCAAGGAGGAAAATTTTTGCACAACTTTCTCATAGATGTTTGCCTGTTTTTTGCCAAATCAAGATCCTGGCTCTTCTCTTGTTTGTTTTTCAGAGATTCATCAGAGAAAAATGGTTGTTACATGGTGAGAACGCGAGCATGAAGAAGAGGACTGGTTGCTTTACATGATCCGGGCACGGTAGCTGCATTGCAGAACTGTGGCTTGTTCAAGTTTTTCCGTATCTCTAGCATGAGGCAAAAAATCAACTTGTTGCAATATTTCCTCAAGGCTTGGGATCCTATCAACTAGGTGTTCCAAATTAGGGGCAAATCAATCCCCTTGACTGTCGTGGACATCAATGTTTTGACCGGTTTATCGAGGCGTGGTGCCGCTCTCTAATTATCAGGTTCTGCCCACGGGGGCGAGTCCATGAGGGAGTATATTCGACGACACTGCAAAGAGGGATCTCAGCCGAGTACGGACGGCAAGATCAGTATCTGAGATGTCACTGACTGGCCCTTAAGGACCATTCTGTTCACTTTTGCTCGATTCGCTGGTAGTTCTGCTCTTCACATAGCTAATAGGTCTTACATGCAGTATGCTTTGGAATGCCTTGAACCGAATATGTTCAACTGGTGTGACGCAATACTCTCTGTGATGAAAGAACAACTAACCAAGGTGAAAAGTGGAAGATCCAAGAATTTTGGTTATGGTTCTATTTTGACCGCTTTCACTTTGGAGAGGATCCCGTTGATGCAACCACAATACATCTCACTTGGCCTACCTCCACCGACTGATCCACAGATGCAAAGATGGGTTGACCTCATGTCTCGAAATGCTAGCCAACCTTAGATTTCCTTTTCTGATAATTTCTTTGAGTGGTTTGATCATCAGGAGATGGTTTATGCCAAGTTTCCATATGCTGGCATGGATTTCCGGGGTGACCCGGATTTAGTGCTGCTGGCGAGCAAGCAGTGGGGTGTTATGGGTAAATATTCTTACCATATCTTTGTTTATTGTTCTTATAATGTTATTATGATTTCTTGACCAAGACTAATCAAAACTCATGTGCTCATGTAGATATTGGACCAGTTCGACCGGCAGTACGCCGCAGAGACCCAGCGGCTGCTCCAGCAGGGGAGGCTGTTGGGAGGGCCATCCTTCGTGACCTTGACGTGGTCGAGACTCTTTCAGCACTACAGGACTAGATACAGGGTCTCACCCTTGGTATCCCAGATGTGAAGACTGACGAGCTCACTATGCGGTTGCAGCGACATACTACTAGAGTGTCGAGTTGATGGACTAGGCTTTTACACATGATTGCACAGGCGGTGACTTGTTATCATTAGAATCATTAGACTAGGGTGCCCCCTAGCATTTCCAGTTTTGGGTCATTTAACCAATTTCTTCTTGGTTACAGAAAATTATGTATAAACTATAAAAAATTATGTATATATTTTTGATTTTCGGAGCTTTATTTTGGTTAAGTTACATGATCCTGCTGCATATATTGATGTGATGCTTCTTTTTTATAAATGTCGCAAATGTCTATCTAACACATAATTTGCCAATGAGTTTGTCAATGTGTTTAAAATTCTAGAAATATGTTGATATTGAATGAAATCGAACTGTCTTTCCGAAATCCTGACTCGTAGGAACATGCGATAGATGGATGGATTTCGTACGGAATAGATGCCCATGAGTTGTAGAATGATGAGTTATGAGTCCAGCCTAACGACAAGTCGGCATATGCCTCGTGTGATCGCATCAGAGAGGAGTTCTATAAACATGTTGTATTCAACAATATTGTTCATTGACTAACCAATACATACCCCTATAAAACTTACTAACTCGCCGTTGGGATCAAAAATGGCCCATGCTACAGAAGACAGGTTCTACGAACTACGACTCGCTCCATCGGCATAGCCAACAAATTATTCCAATAGGTTTGACATATGCAATGAATGAAAAAAAGTGGATTACCTAACCAAAATAATTACTCTTAGCAAAAACAAAAAATGTAACAAAAGCATAAGGATTACTATGTGGAATTAAGCATAGTAACGTTTGAGGTACAACCCATTGCGAGGTTACGCCAGTGGAATCCCATCATAGTCCATCAACGCGTAGGCTCCTTTTGCTAATACATGCTTAACAATATAAGGACCCATCCATAACGATTTGAATTTCCCTGCTCCCAACTTATCGGATTCCTGGTCGTAAAGTAAGACCAGGTCACCTTCTCAGAAGACGCGAGGTTTGACATTTTTGTCGAACTATGCTTTGACTCGTTTCATCTAATTTTATTAGTTCCAAGAAATGAGCCTCCTCTTCTGAAGTTCCGGGGAGAAGGTCGACTGCGAGTTTGAGGAACGAGATTTCACATTGAACTGGTAAGATTACTTCGAGACCATACACAAGTTGAAAAGGTATAAACTGGATTGCATTTCTCACTGATGTCCAGTATGCACACAAGGCCGAGTATAGGATCAGGTTCCAACTCCATTTATGGACTCCGATCATCCTTTGCAACATGCGCTTCAGGACCTTGTTGATTGCCTCAACCTGTCCGTTAGCTTGCGGATAGTACGGAGTAGAGTTGTCGTGGGACAGTCCTAATTTGGTAGCCAACTCAACCATCACATGATTGTGAAAATGTGATCCATGATTTGTGAGTATGGCTTGTGGAACGCCAAATTTAGAGACTACGTGATTAAAAAAGAAAAGGGCAGTCGTTTTGCCGCTATTGTTTAATGTAGGCATCACCTTGGTCCATTTAGTAAAATATTCTACCACCACTATGATATACCCATGCCCCTCAGCTGAGGTGGGGTTACATGTCATGAAATCGATGCCCCATTTGGCAAATGGCCCAACAGAAACTACTTGTTACAGCGATGCGGGTGGTCTTTTGGTTTTGGTATCAAACATTTGGCAAGCATGGCAACTTCTAACTGTGGTTATGCAATCTTCGAACATTGTTGGCCAGAAGTATCCTGCTAGCAAATTTTGTTTGTGCCATAGCATAACCAGATTGATGGCCCCCACATGCGCCTGAATGACAATCATTCAGGACTTTTTCGGCCTCCTCATGGGTGAGGCACCTTCTTAGAACTGTATCGATACTACGACGGCAAAGAGTATCACCGACGATCATGTAGTCTTTCTCTTGGTATCGAATACGTCGTTGTTCAGAGCGTGAGGTATTAGACCTATATGTTTGTGTCTAGAGATAGATGATTACATCTTCGTACCATGGATTGCTTGAAGATATCATAAACAAATTTTCATCCACGATTGCTTCTTCGAATGTTGCATCGTTGTATGATGATGGGAGATCACATAGTAACCCCACTAATACCAGGGCTTTCTTTGATTTGGATTTTTTGATTTCTAGATCAAACTCTTGTAAAATCACTATCCATTTTCAATATTTTCCCTCGAGCAACTGTCGCGACAATGTATAAGTCATGGGGTTGCAATCTGATAAAATGGTAGTTTTTCTTAAGAGGATGTAGTGTCGAAATCTCTGTATCGCTTGAACAACTGCTAGGGCTAGCTTTTCAACGTAGGAGTATTTCATTTCCATATCATTTAAGTTTTGGCTTAAATAATATATAGGATTTTCAATTCCATTATCCTCTTGAACTAAAACAATTGCTATGGTTGTATCTGCTACAGCCAGATACAGGTTAAAGTCTTTTTGATAATCAGGAGCATACATTAATGACGCTTTTATTAGAGATTGCTTTAAAGCATAAAAGGAAGCTTGCGCGACCCGATCCCAAATGAAGGGTACTTCTTTTTTCAATAGACAAGTATAACCTTTAGCTAGTTCGGTGTAATTTTGAATGAACCTCCTAAGGAAGTTTGCTTTCCGCTGGAGTTTCTGAATCTGAAGCAAGTTTGAAGGTGGAGGCAAATCAATGATTGCCTGAACCTTACATGTGTCGAGACGAATCCCATCCTTTGAGACCACAAAGCCAAGTAAACGACCAGAACTGACACAAAACACACATTGTTTCCAATTGAGTCGTATCTTGTAGTGTCGGCAACGTAGAAATATCGCTCTCAAATGTCGCGGATGATCGGTTCGCTTTTGCAAATGAGCTAGAAGATCGTCGAGATATGGTTGAACGATGTTCTTGATGTCATGGAAAGCATAGTTCATTGCTCTCTGAAAAGTTGCCCCTGCGTTCTTTAAACCAAAGGGTAGCTTGCGATATGCGAACGTGCCCCATGGACAAATAAATGCAGTCTTTGAATGGTCTTGTGGGCGGATATTTATTTGATTATACGAGGCAAATCCATCCATAAATGAAAATATTTCACATCTGGCACATTCGTCAATTATCTGGTCAATAAAGGGTGTAGGGTAGTTGTCTTTTAGACAAGCTTGATTTACATCCCTATAATCGATGCACACTCTAATAATTCCTTGTTTCTTCATTACGGGAACAATATTCGATACCCAATTGATCAGAGGAACCGGGTAAATAAAACCAGCATGGAGGAGTTTTTCAACTTCTGCCTTAATGGCAACGACTTTGTTGGGGTGCACCTTCCGTAGCCATTGTTGTACTGGTTTGACATCTAGATACATCTTAATTTCATGTTCAACTATGTTCGAGTCAATACCTAGCATTTCATCATATGACCAAGCAAAGACATCTCTAAACTCGTGAAAGAGAGCACTATATATTTCCAGTTCTGGAGAAGAACAAGATTTGCCGACATGAATATTCTCTACAACATCTGTTTTGGTTGAGATTTTTATGGTGGTAGTCTCTTCAATATTGGATAGGTTTCTCTTGGAATCCACCATATTTATAATATTCGTCAGAAAGTCAAATACTGAAGGATGGTCTAGGTTGTTGGAATTATCTTCTTTCTAGTTTAGAAGATGGGAACGATGGTGGTAATCGTCCGATGGTGCCCCGTCATTCATCATCGATTGAGTGATTCCTTCAGCTATAGAGTGTACTTGTGACCAAGGATCTGAAGGGGTGCCATATTCCTTAGACCTATCTATCCAAATGCTTGATGAGCATTGATACAGGTTTGCCTCCCATGCTGAAAACATTGATTGCTATAATATTTCTAGTGGGGTTAGAGGTAATACCTGCAGATTATCCATTTTAACATCGTTTTCTGACATCTTTTGAAGCAAAGGGATATTATGATCATGTTCAACCCTAGAGGGTGTGAGCTCCTTAGTTTTGTCGAAGACCCACAAGTGCTGATATATTACCTATTTCATATCGGGTTGAATGGGAGGAGGAGTGGATATAAGGGGATGAATGGAATTAAATTGTGCTATTAACCCATGATTTCCTGTTTCTAAAAACTTCTCCATTCGATGTGAGATGATGATAGTAGGAGCACCTGCCCTAATTTCTCGCAGTGTATGTTTGGTTATTTTGCTTAAAGATCATATAGAACTCCTAGAAGCCCATTGTGATAGGGAAACTAAGAGAACCTGCCTTGACTGGAGGTCCACCTTGGTAAAATATTAGGAACCATGCAGTCCATTAAGCATATCATCGACTACTAGGATAGGAAATTTGTACTTGATGGTGAGCTTCTCAAGGGCCCTAAAGTCTAGACACATTCACCATTGAATGTCTTTCTTCAGAACCATGAGCACTAGAGATGGATAAGAGTTGGTGTTGGGATTAATAACACCAACATTGAGGAATTCCTTAATGCTTTTTCAATTTCATTATTTTGGGAAAAAGGATGTCGATAGGGGTAGAGATTTTCCGTTTGGGTACCTAGAAGAAAAGGGATTTTATGATCATGTTCACCCCTAGAGGGTGGGAGATCCTTAGGTTTGTCTAACACCCACAGGTGGTGATATAATACCTATTTCAAATCGAGATGAATGGGAGGAGGAGTGGATATAAGGGAATGAATGGAATTAAATTGTGCTACTATTCCATGATGGATTTTTTTTAAACTTCTCCATTTGATGTGAGATGATGATAGTAAGAGGACATGCCTTGAGTTATCCTAGTCTATGAGTGTGGTCATTTTGCTTAAAGATCATATAGAAGTCCTAGAATTCCATTGTGATAGGGAAACATTTGTGCCACCATTCGACACCAAGGACAATGTTGCAACCACCCATTTCAATGGAAAACATCTCAGTTTTGGAGTGATAATCACGCATTTGAAGCTTAATATTTTCACAGTATCCTTCAAATTTCATGGTCCCCCCATCAGTAATAAGGACTTGGATATTAGGTACCACCCTCGAAAAATAATGAACCTCTTATGCTACTCTCTTATGGAAAATGTTATTTGTGTTGCCACTATCAATAAGCACCACTATTTGCCGATGTTTAATAAAACCTCAGATTTTGAGAGGTTGGGGAGAAAAGATGTTAGCCATGGCATGGAGTGAGATGATTGTCTCATCTCGTGTAGCTAGATTATTAGTGTCGAAGTTAGTTAGGGGGTCATCCTCTTCCTCCTCAGTCACTTTAGTGTATGGAGCTTCATTAATGGAACTGTTTTCAATAACATCAATTTAAAAGAATTTTGGTTCCTCGCATTTATGTCCCGAAGAGTATTTTTCATCAAAATAATGGCAAATTCCTTGTTTCCGTCTTTCAGACATTTTTGTCGGAGACACTTTTTGAACCTTAAATGTTTGGGTGTGTCCCATAGCTGAGGTGGGATGTGCCCATGTGATGAAATTTGTACGATTGGATTGGGCATTTAAATCCACTTCTACCTCTAAGGCCTTGTTGAATGCTTCCAACCAAGTAGTTGGGTGATGCATTCGGACATGGGCTTGGATAGCTTCCTCAAAGCCACTGATGGAACATTCCAAGTAAAAGGCTTCTCCTAGTCCAAGTAAAGAGCTCCCACATTTATTTTATTGTCATATTCCCAAACATTGTTAAGGAAAAAATATTGTTCCTTTTATGTCACCCATACCGCCTCGTTAGATCCATCAATTTTGTACATGTCTAGCTTGGGTGTCCGGTGACTAAAATATTGGTGACCTCCATCGAAATGAATTTCATGGCTCAATTATCCTTCTACATGTGCATGAACACTATGTTCTTTCCTTATGGGTTCATGAGATATAGTGGATCTGACCTGTACATATATGATAAAGCAAATATACCCAGAAATAACAAGAGATAAATAGATAAACTTGATATCTTTATTAATATCAACCCTTGAGGTAGGGTGACACCATACAATCACTCCTTAATGAAGGAGAACAATCCACAAGAAATATGCTTTTAAATACAATAATCCTTGACATCTCTTAGTGGGGAGTCTCTAACCTCTATATAGGTTTCATACATAAAATACCATGGGTCATTACCATGGGTCTGTCAATACCATGTATCTAATACAATGGGCTTCCTAACTACTTTTGGTTCCTTACATGATGGAGGTTAACCACTTTATTTATTAACTATGGCCCATCACATTATTACATTATTCCCTTGGGTACCTCCCTCTGTACCCTATAATATCCCCCTAGGTATACTACATTCCACCCCCCTTAGACATGTTTCATCCCCAAAACATATGAAGAACACAAATAATAAGATCTACTCAAAAGAGTAGTCCACTAGTACGATGCACGTGCATCTAGCCATCCTAGAGACAGGTGATTACTCAATCTATCCCGTGCCTTGCTCACTTGAGCCAGGAGTTGATCCTGGCAGTTCCTCTATGTTGATGTGATGTGGTTGGATCTTTGCACCTCTCTATCTATCGTGTAGGGGTTGTTGTCCTTGTGGCTAATTTGTTGCCATATTTTTGGTTTTTATATGGTTCGCAAGCCTTGGTTAATCCACCTTACATTCCTTAGGCTAGACCTTATGTTCATCTTGGTTAATCTACTATTCTTGGTGGATATGGCTAGATCCAATTCGGGAACTATCAATACCCTCAAGGAATAACCCTAGGAATTGTCTAGCTACCCTTGTAGCAACAACGAAAACCATCGGAGGAGCAAGGGAAACCTTCGCAGCAGCAAGGGAAACCATTACAACAACAAGGGAAACTATTACAACTGCAAGGGAAACCTTTTTCGCAGTCGCAGTAACCTTTGCAGTTGCAAACTCACTTTGTTCAACAATCCTCCCAACCTTTGTCCTCGCAAGGGCAACCTTTGTAGTAGCAAGGTCAACCTTTACAACAGCAAAGCCAACCTTTGTAGCAACAAGGTCAGCCTTGGTAGCAACAAGCTTTATATGTGTATCAACAAGGTTAGCCCTTGCAAGGTCAAGGTCAACCCCTGCAGTAGCATGGCCAATCTCCCTACATCGAGGATCAAGAGGTCTAGTAGCCTTATAATATGTACACCACGTACAATGCTTATAAGCGGCCTATGACAGGGAAGTATCATGGGAAAGCATTGCAACAACAAGGGCAACTATTAAAACTGTAGGGGAAACCTTTTCCGTAGTCACAACAACTTTTGCAGCTGCAAACTCAGTTTGTTGAACAGTTCTCGCAACCTTTTCCCTCACAAGGCCAACCTTTGCAGCAGCAAGGTGAACCTTTACAACCGCAAAGTCAACCTTTACAGCAACAAGGTCAGCCTTGGAAGAAACAAGCTTTATATGTGTATCAGCAAGGCTAGCCCTTTCAAGGTCAAGGTCAGCCCCTGTAGCAGCATGGCCAATCTCCCTATATCTAGGATCAATAGGTCTAGCAACCTTATAATATGTACACCATGTACAATGCTTATGAGCAGCCTATGATAGGGAAGTATCAAGTGTACCCTAGACCTACGGTGATTTCAACTCTCTCGCCATGGATTTCCTCACTCATTTCTAATTGTCAGTTCGGTATGAAACTAGCACTCATTTTCTTACGTCCCTTAACCAAGAAACCATGACCCACATTTTTTATCATATCCATGAATGTAGACGTCAGCGTCGCCTCATCAAGTTTGAGATTATTGATGATTTGTTGACCGAAAGGTTCACGAAATCATTTGTCAAAAAAAATTCTAAAGACATAACTATGGGTGGATGTGTTACTGAAGACAATGCTATCACCCATGCGTAGTATTTAAACTTGGTCTATTCACAATCTGGAATATTGTATGAGATGTTAGCTAATTCTTTGAGACCATCATTAGGTCTGACAACAGTAAAGTCGCAGAATACACCACTTGACAATGTAATTGGTTCCATGTATTAGACTTGCGTGAAATCGTCTTCGAAGTAGACATATGTCTCGAACAATAGTTCCAATAATCCCTCCAACAATTTATCCAGTCGTGGCAAAACCTCTAAGGTACATGTTGTCGAGTCTACCGCAGTAGATAAGACCTCTAAGGGTAAAAACAAGGGCAAAGGTAAGGCTGAAGTCGATGCCCAAAAACAGGACCCTCCTAAATCCTTTGTTGATGATGCTTCTAGAAGAAAGCCGAAATATCCTTGCCTCATCTGTGAGGAGTATCATTACACTAAGGATTGTCCGTGATGATGTGAAGTTAGTTTCTTACTAAAAGGGAATCCGGTTGTCCTAAAAGCGCCCTTTCCACCATAGCAGACTGAGTTGGCAGACCAACCTCAGTCTTCTGCTTCCTCAGGTTCCCAAGTTTTCATGATGCAAGGTTCATCACCTATCTCTATCACTACTTGAACTAAGGACTATCAAACCATGTCTAAGCAGACCATGGAGAAATAAGCCACCAATAATCCTTCTACTTCTACTCCATTTAGTTCTGTTCTGCTCCATATCGAGCACCGTAATAGTGAGTCTGTCATCCGGCCACCTCGCAAAGGTGTTATTTGGAAGTCATCTTTTAATCTGAACACTAGAGCTATGTGTTAGGGTCCCACCCTAACCCCCTTATCTATGTAATGGGACCACGTCATAGTCAAGAGTCAATAAAGCCCATATTAATAATTGTAAGTGGTTAATCCGCAACTAATAAAGGAACCACAGTTAGTTGCAAATGGGCCGTAGTATTAGATAGATGGTATTAGTAATAAGCGGTATTGACCCGTGGTATTACTCGTAGGAGTCATATATAAAG
>APFE030651671.1:0-64435 GCA_000404065.3 Pinus taeda
CTGCAAGAGAGATCTTGCAACGGAGTTTGAGATGAAGGACATTGGCTTGATGCATTACTTTTTGGGTTTGGAGGTGTGGCAGGAGGAGGGGCATTTCTTCCTGGGGCAGGGGAAGTATATTGTGCACATCCTTAGCAGATTCCACATGGAGGATGTAGACCCATGTCGACACCGATGATTACCAACTGGAAGAAGCTTCATGCTTCGGATTCCGAGTTGGTGGATCCCACATTGTACAGGCAGCTGATTGGTTCCTTGATGTATTTGGTCAACACTAGACCAGATATCTGTTTTGCAGTCAGCACGATGAGTCAGTTTATGTGTGAGCCTAGGAAGGTTCACTGGGTGGCTGCAAAACACATTTTGCGGTACTTGCAGGGGACAGTGGATTATGGTCTGGACTACAGGCAGGGAGATGGAGTGAGATTGGTAGGATACACTGATTCTGATTGTGCAGGTTGTGCTTCTGATAGGAAGAGCGCTTCAGGGTGCTGTTTTGGTTTGGATTCAGCAGTAGTGTCATGGTTCAGCCGGAAGCAGCAGTCAGTAGCACTGAGTTTAGCAGAAGCAGAGTATATGGCAGCCAACCTAGGTAGTTGTGAGGCCATCTGGCTTCGCAAGATGTTGTTTGGCTTATTTGGTCAGTCGTTGAGACCTTCAGTGATTTACTGTGATAATCAGAGTTGCATTAAACTCACGGAGAATCCAGTATTTCATAACAGGTCAAAGCATATCGGAATCAGATATCATTTCATCAGAGACTATGTTCAGAAGGGAGTTGTGAAGCTTGAGTATATTTCCACTGATGAGCAGGTAGCAGACATTCTTACCAAAGCCTTACCACGGGGAAAGCATGTTTACTTCAGAGACAAGATGGGTGTGGTGAGGAACACCTTCCTCGGTAAGAGGGAGTGTTGAAATTTGGTACCGGAGGACAGGTGGTTCCCTTAGGCTTTGATCTTTGGCCTAGGGAAAAGTGTCCAAAAGATTTTAATTTTTTCTCCTAAAGTGACTTTATAATTTTTATAAGTTAAAATCTAATTTAAAAGTGACTTTAAGTGATAAAGTTAATAAGTCTAATTTTAAAGTGACTTTTATAAAGTCAATGAAAAATTAGAAAGGAAAAGTGACTTTGGAAATAAATGACTAAGTGGGTCTTTATTAAAGTGGGTGAATTAAAAAATAGAAAGTGAGATTTAAATGTGCATTTAATCTCAGCCAATGATCTAAATCTATTTCAGCCATTGGATTTAGAGATCACCCAAAAGTCACTTGGAGTTATATTAAAGGAGGAAAAGGAGGAAAAGATCATTCATTATTTCATGAGCAGAGAAGGAAAGCAAGAGAGCAAGGGAGATTTCTGGACAAGAAGGAGAAAGATGCAGCAGTTTGGCACACATACCAGGCAGCTCTTCAGCAAAATCAGAACAGCAGAAAGACAAGCAGAACAGCAGCAAGAACAAACAGAAAAAGCTGATTTTTGCTAAAAACTGAGAAGTTTCCAAGTGGTCTGTTGGGCTGAAAACGGATAAGTTTGCTTGCTGAAAAAAAAAATTATTTCGCTGTAATTTTTGCTAAAATTTTCTTGTTGTAAAAAGGCTTTTTCAGAAATAAAGAAGAGCTCTCAAACTGGTTTTCCCCAAGAGTTGTAGGGAGTTTTTCCAGGGTCACGTTGACCAAAAATATCAGTGTTTTAATGTGTTTTAATTGCTGTTTATTACTGCTGATTTTTATTTCTGCAATTTCCAGCATTCTGTAAATTTTCCAGAATTTGTGTTTTCAGCAAATTTATTTTTTCAGCATTGTTGAATGTATGGTTATGGGAAAGGGCATTTAACTACATGGGAGAAAAAGGAGAAACTGAAAACCGGGGTGGGAAAACAGAAATTTTAACATTTATCTTTCAAGTTCAGGAAAAATACATTTGCACACAAAACAAAACAACAAAATACAACTTATCTCTTCAGCCCAAAAGTCCTTGAAAAATGTACCCACTTTGCCTCGATTTCCGTGTCCACTTGAAGCTGAAATTATGTACTGTACAGATACAGACTGTACGGATTTCCATACCACTGTACGAACTGTACAATTTTTTTTTTACAATAGCTTCTCTCGAACGGTGTGCAACTCATATTATGTTGTTCGTATTATGCCTTCTGCTGTCTTCTATGCCTTGATTTCCGTGCCCATCTTTACCCATAAATCACTCCTTCAGCTTGCTGCAACAAATTTCTCCTTCAAAACTTTTCTCCAGCTCTTAGCCTCCTTTCTCTAATCTGCTCATGAAGAAATGAATTCAGTCTCTCTTTTCTTTTCCCCCTTTTGTTTCCCTAAATGACTTTTGGGCAACCCTAAGATCTAATGGCCCAGATTCATTTAGATCAAGGGATGAGAATAAATGTGCATTTAATTCTCACTTTCTATTTTTTAACTCACCCGTTAAATAAATTGCCCACATTGTACTTTATGTTTAAAGTCACTTTTCACTTTATAATTTAACATTGACTTTACCACTTATAAAGTCACTTCACTTTATAAAGTCACACTTAGGAAAAGAATTATTTTGGACACTTTTCCCTAGGTAGAGACTAACCCATGGGAAACCACTTGTCCAAGGTACGTTAAAAATCAACAGTCACTCTTACCGAGGAAAGTGTTTCTCACCACACCCATCTTGTTCGTGAAATGGACATGCTTGCCTCTTGGCAAGGACTTTGTGAGAACATCGACACTTGCTCTCCTGTTGATATATACTCCAAATTCACTGCCCCTTTCTGAACATAGTCCTTGATGAAATGATATCTGATGTCAATGTGTTTTGACCTGCCATGAAACACTGGATTCTCTGTGAGTTTAATGCAACTCTGATTATCACAGTGAATAACTGTCAGTCTCAACTCTTGATCAAATAGGCCATACAATAACTTTGCGAAGCCAAATGTCCTCACAACTAGCTTGGTTAGCAGTCATATACTCAACCTCAGAAGAGCTCAAAGCAATCGACTTTAGCTTTTGACTGAACCACGATACAATTGCCAAACCCAATCCGAAGCAACACCTTGAAGTGGTTTTCCTGTCAGAAGCACAACCTGCCCAATCTGCATCTGTGTAACTTGCCAACTTCCAACTTCACTCCATCTCCCCACTTATAGTCTAGACCATAATCAACAGTCCCCTGCACGTAGCGAAGAATTTGCTTTGCAGCTACCTAGTTCACCCTCCTGGGCTCAACCATGAACTGGCTAAGTGTGTTCACTACAAAGCATATATCTGGCCTAGTGTTGACCAAATACATCAAGGACCCAATAAGCTACCTATACAATTCCACCAAACTAGAATATGAAGCATGAAGCTTCTTCCAATTGGTGATCATAGGTGTAGACATGGGTCTACCGTTTGCCATGTGAAATCTGCTCAACACATCCACAACATACTGTCCTTGCCCCATAAAGATATGCCCCTCCTCCTACCACACCTCAAGCCCCAAAAAGTAATGCGTCAGCCCAGTGTCCTTCATCTCGAACTCCATAGCAAGATCCTCCTTGCAATCACTACTCAGTCTCTTTGCCCCAATAATGAACAAGTCATCAACATACAGCACAAGAATGAGCGGATCATCCCCTTCAACAATGTAGTATAGGTTCGGGTCTGCATCACTATTCGTGAAAACTATCTGATGCAAGTAAGTATCAATCCTCAAATACCAAGCTCTCGAAGCTTGCTTAAGTCCGTAGAGTGCTCGCCTCAACCGACATACATGGGTCTCCTGACCAAGTACCTTAAAGCCCTGTGGCTGCTCAACATACATCTCCTCCTCTATAACTTCGTTTAGAAATGTGGTCTTCACATCCATTTGATGGATCTACCAACCCATTTCTGCAGTAATAGAAACAAGGGACCGAATAGAAGTGTACCGAGCTACGGGAGCGAAGGTCTCATCATAGTCAACTCCCTCTATTTGTGAGAACCCTCTAGCCACAAACCTCACCTTGAACTTCTTAATGCTGCCATCTGCAACATGCTTGATCTTGTAGAGCCACCTAGAAGTCACAACTGACTTGCCCTCAGGCCTAGGCACCACTTCCCACACATTGTTCTTAATGATAGAGGCATACTCCTCCACCATAGCCTCTCTCCATACCTCTTAGCTGGCAACCTCCTCATAGTTAGTAGGATCAGAGTCAACAATGCTGGTAGCCTTGGCTACATAATTGCAAAATCGCTCAGGTGGCACACTCTCCTTGTTCACCCTCTTCGGAGGACCAACGGACTCCACTTCCTTCAAGGTGTCTTGAAGCCACTTGGGCCTCCTCTTCCCTGAAGAAGCTTCCCCATAGGGAACGTCATCCTCTGTCCCCCAGTTTGGTGAACTTGAAGGTCTGCCAACTAACCATGGTGTGCGTGTACCAACACCTATCCTTGAAGAACCTGTACTGGCACCTGTGCCTGTGTTAGCTGAAGTGCCATGTGAACTTTGTACCAGTGGACTCCCTAAAGAAGTGTTCGGTGAGCTCGCCACTGGTGCCCCAGATGTCACTAACACTGAAGTACCTCTTGTACTAGTCGATCTAGAACCCTGAGGTCACGCTCCCTGTACCTAACCTCGCTATTGAGGAGAACTCTGTGACTCTCTCCCATCATACTCTCGTGATCTTCGATAGGCCCTCTCCTCCTCGAACTTCACATCCCTCCTAATCACCACTCTCTGTTTAGAAGGAATGAAGATCCGATGGGCCTTCGAAGTCTCGCAGTAACCCATAAAGATACCCTTCTTTGCCATGGGTTCCAGTTTCTTCCTCTGCTCCTTGGGGATATAAGAATACGTGAGACATCCAAAGATACGAAGATGACCCACATGAGGCTTCTTTCCAGTGAAAGCCTCCCCTGGAGTCATATTCCCCTATACTTTGTGAGGACTCTTGTTCTGAAGATAAACAACAGTATTGTAGGCCTCAACCCACAAAAACAAAGGTAACCCCTGATCATGAATCATCGCTCTAGCAGCCCCAACAATAGCTCTGTTATTCCTTTCAAACTCCTCATTCTGCTGGGGGTTGTAAGGAATCGAGAACTCTCTCCAAATGCCCTCATGTGCACGGAAGTCAGAAAATCCACCATCGATGTACTCACCACCATTGTCTGACCTCAAGACCCAAATCTTCCTACCTATCTGCTTTTCCACAAGAGATTTGAACTCTTTAAAGTGACTGAAGACCTCACCTTTGGTCTTTAGGAAATATATCCAAGTCCTCCTAGAGTAGTCATCAATGAATATAACATATTACTCATAACCACCCAAAGACACATGAGACATACGACCACTAACATCAGTATGAATCAAGTCTAGTATACCTGTAGATCTGTTGTCGCTCGCTGGGAATGGTAATTTGGTGTACTTGCCCAAAGCACACGCTCTACAGACCTCATAATGCTCGACATTGAAATCAAGAACTCCAGTAGTGATCTCCCTCAGTACTCTCAAAGCTCCATGATGCATATGCGCCATCCTCCGTGCCATAACTTGCACAATTCTCTACTGTTGGTGGTACTAGTGTGAGTGTTACCAGATGTGCTACTCACCAATGCTCTTGCCGACTGAAACTGAACCTGTATAGTTTCCCAGAGCGGACTCCAGTCACTTTGGCCGAAGTGATGGAAGCTCCCTTGGGATGCATTAATACCTTCCCTCCTGAGAAAGTGATGTCAAACCCCTTCTCCTCCATAGCAGACACCGAAGTCAAGTTCTTCTTCATCCCCGGAACATACAAAACATCCATGACCTTCAAAGGAAGCAAAGACCCCCTCTCAAAGGTCACAGTCCCCACACCAACAACTCTCACAGTGTGGTCATCTCCTAGTACAATCTCACTATCCTCAGAGCAATGGCAAGTCTTTGTCCAAAGTATCTTGGGCAGAGCAGCGTTGCCAAATTGGGATGAGATGTGGGCAACTCTAAAACAAGAGGAGTTGAGGAGAGACTTAGTCAAGGTCAAACTTGACGGAAGCAGTAGCAGCAGTGGGTCGAAGCCCAAGGAGGTGGAGGATAATGCAGCCCTTGCATCGAAGGGACAACAGAAGCAACAAAGATGTAAGAAGGACATCTTGAAGATCAAGTGTTTCAAGTGTGGTGAGATGGGTCACTACGCTACTCAATGTCCTCTCAAGAAGAAGGACAAGGATGGGAAACACGATCCGAAGGCTGTGCCCGCGAAGATCGAAGAGTAGGACTTCACCATGACAGTTGAGATACCTCCAGGAGGGAGGTGGGCTGATTTGGAGCTGTAGTTTGAAAGAGCTATAGATGGGCAGGATCCTTGAGGAGTCCATCTCTCGGATCAATACCTTGCTACGGGAGCCTAGATCAGGAGTAGTAGGATGGACTAGTGTCGGATGGTGCCAAGGAGCATTGGGGAGACAGTTGCAGTGGCTAAGAGCGCCAAAGTTTGAGTAGCGTGTTGATTTGGGGTAGCATCAGATGTGCTCTAGCCTTGAAAATTGGTGGAGAGGCTAAAGCAGATGAGATTTCCAAGACCCAGAAATGGTTTGGGTAGATTCTAAACGGTTTGGGAGATATTAAAATAATTAATATTTTTAATGGAGTTCCTAAGTCTAAACTTAGGAAAAAATAAAATATTAATGAGTATTAATCTAAAACTGGGTTAGAAGGTTCCAAAAGTCATGGATCAAGCCAAATCTAATCTTAGCCTTTGATTAGAGATTTAATCTCAGCCATTGAAGGACCAACAGGAAAAGTATAAGAAGAGGCTTGAGGGTCAATTGGAAAACACATTAAGGGAGACTAGTCAGTTCAATTTCTGGAGCAGGGTTAGCTGAGAAATTCGAACTAGTGGTTTGGAGAGCAGCAAGAGGTAGTATGGAACAGAGAGTCGGGAACAACACTAGGGGAACAATGTAGAGGTTGGAGAGGCAGACACAGACACAAAGGCAACAAACTTCGCAGTCACTGGAGGGCCTGCGTGGGTGATGCAGAGAGGTTTAGTGCTGACGCAGAGAGACAGGGGCTGATGTAAAGGGTTTGGGAGCTACGCAGAGGTCAGCCAGCCTGACGTTGAGATTGGGAGAAATGCTGAAGAAGTTTCTCTCTGTTGGGTAAGCCAGTTTGGCACCCAGTTGTATTGAAGAATTGCTGAATAATAAAATCCTCCCTTGCTGCATTGGTTTTCCCACATTGGGTTTTTTCGGGGGCTGATTGTCCAAAATATTTGGGTTGATGTGTTAACTCTTGTGCATGTGTTTGTTTCTATATTATGATGTGATATCTGCAACAAAATCTATTTTAATGTTTATCGAAGGATTTTCATAAATAACTTATTGGGAAATAAGTAGGTAAAATAAATCAGTTGTTGCAGTGATAGAATTTTCACATGGTATCAAAGCAAGTAATCAGAGTCAGGAAGGGAAAATCAATTATGGGTCGAGACCATGATGCAGAGGCATCTATGTTAGGAGACTTGCACAGATTTTCAGAAAAATTGCACAAGAGAAAGTGATTTCGATTTCTCTATGTTGGCTTCCAGGTTGGAAGAAGAAGTGGCTTGTGTGACTAGCTCTGCATCATCAGAGGTATGGTATATAGACAATGGGGCCTCTTGGCATCTGACGGAAATCCGGGAATGTTTCTCAGACTATCGAGAGGAGAAGATGAACTTTCATATCACCATGGGGAACAAGGCAAAATGTACTCCAATAGGGAGGGGTACCATAGTTTTTCAAACAGAAACGGGAGAGCGGTTCCGTGCTACCAATGTGCTGCATGTACCAGGATTGGGGATGAACTTACTTTCCGTGTTGCAACTTCAAGGCAAAGGCTATGATGTTTTTTTCATCAAGGAGAAAGTATATGTCAAACACCCGAGCTAGAAAAAGAAAGTGCAGATCGGGATCAGAAGTAACAGGTTGTATAGACTACAACTAGAATCACCAATGGCACTAATAGGCAGTCATGGAGACAAGGATTTGAACGAACTATGACACAGAAGAATGGGACATTTGCACTATGGGGCTCTGAGAATTCTCAGGAGCACTGTAATAGGAGTTTCAAATCTTAGTACGGAACGAGATGATGTATGCAAAGGATGTGCTCTAGGAAAGTATGCCAAAGCAATATTTCCTAGAAGTAAAAACAGGGCCAAGAGTGTACTAGGATTGATACATTCAGATATCTGCGGGCCCATGTCCATTTAAGCTCTTAGTGGTGTCGAGTACTTCCTTACCTTCATTGATGACCACTCAAGGAAAACTTGGATTTATTTTCTGAAAACCAAGGATGAGGTTTTCTGTCGATTCAAAGAGTTCAAGGCTCTGGTGGAGAATCTGATTGGGAAGAAAATAAAAGTTTTGCACTCAGATAATGGTGGAGAGTGTGTTGATAAGGACTTCACTGATTTTTGCGCTATGGAGGGCACCAGAAGAGAGTGGACAGCTCCTTACAATTCGGAGCAGAATGGAGTAGCAAAAAGAAAGAACATGACCATTGTAGAAGTAGCTAGGGCCATGATGTATGATCAGGATATGCCAAAATTCTTGTGGGCAGAAGAAGCATGCAACACAACAGTCTATGTTCATAATAGAACTCCTCTTTGGGCATTGGACAAGATTACTCCAGAGAAAGTCTTCATAGGGAAGACGCTTGAAGTCAGTCATTTCAGGATATTTGGGAGCTTAGCATATTGCCGCAAACTCGAAGAAAAGAGGAAGAAGCTGGATCAAACTGCAGAGAAATGATATCTAGTGGGATATAGAGAGAACGATAAGGCATACAAAATCTATCTTTCAGGGAGCAAGAGTTCGACGAGATGTGAAGTTCATGGAGGATAGGGCTTTCAGAAAATCTCGAGAAATGCGTTCCGAGGAGCAGTCAAGAGAGGAACTGTTGGTCAAACCTCTTCAACCAACGGAATAAAAGAATTTTTCCTCGGGTCAGGAAGAATCATAGGATGAGGAGCTAACAGAAGCACCTGCTGGCAGAGGAAGAACGAGTAGGGAACTTCGTCAGATTTTGCTAGATGCAAAGGACTTCATTGGTGTGCCAAGGAACAATAAGAGGGAGTGAAAACAACCAGATAGATATCAGGGATTAATAGCTCAAGATGTGGAGCCTGCCAACTTTCAGGAGGCAACTCAACATCAGGTTTGGCTGGATGTGGTGGTAGAGGAGTACAACTCCATAATGGTAAACGATGTCTGGGAGGTAGTGCCAAGGCCTCAAGACAGATTAGTGGTAGGTTCGAGATGGATCTACAAGATCAAATACACTGTAGACCACAGTGTTGAGAAATACAAAGCCAGGTTTGTGGTTAAGGGGTATGCTCAGAAGGAAGGAATTAACTACGAAGATACCTTTGCCCTGGTAGCCAGGTATACATCTATTAGAATTGTGATATCTCTTGCAACACAGATGGGGTGGGAGATCCATCAGATGGATGTCAAAACGACATTTTTGAACGGAGTGATAAAAGAAGAGGTATACATTGAACAACTAGAGGGCTTTGAGACACATGAGAAGAAGTCTCATGTATGCAGATTGAAGAAAGCCTTATATGGGCTGAAACAGGCACCTAGAGCATGGTATGGTTGAATCAATGGTTACTTGCAGAAAATGGGATTTGTCAAGAGTGACGTAGATTCAAATCTCTACTATCTAGTTGTAGAGAATGAGCCTCTAATCTTAGTATTATATGTGGATGATATCCTCCTGACGGGATCATCCAGGCTCATCAGGGACTGCAAGCATTATTTTTTGGGTTTGGAACTTTGGCAACAAAAGGGGGAGATCTTCCTTGGGCAAGGGAGCTATGCTACAGAAATCCTGAAGAGATTTAGGATGGAGGATTGTAGACCAATGGCTACTCCAATGATCACCAATTGGAAGAAGATTAATGCATCAGAAGACAAGGATGTTGATCTCACTTTATACAAGCAGCTCATAGGGTCCTTGATGTATCTGGTCAATACTAGGCCAGACATTTGCTACGTTGTTAATACCCTCAGTCAGTTCATGGTGGAGTCGAAGAGGGCGCACTAGGCAACAATCTAACATGTTTTTAGATATTTACAGGGAACAGTCGATTATGGACTCTTGTACACCAGGAGTAAGGATATTAGATTGAGTGGATTTACTGATGCAGATTGGGTAGGAAGTTCAGTGGATCGGAAAAGTACCTTTGGGTACTATTTCAACATTGGATCAGGGATGACCTCCTGGTGCAGTAGGAAACAAAAATCCGTGGATTTGAGCTCAACAAAGGCAAAATATATGGCCGCAAGCGCAGCTTCGTGCGAGGCCATATGGCTTAGAAAATTATTTGTGAACCTATTCAGAAGAAAGATGGAGGCGACCAGGATCATGTGTGATAATCAGAGTTGCATCAAGCTCTCTGAGAATCCAGTGTTTTACGGTCGGTCAAAGCATATTGATATCTGGTGTCACTTTGTCAGATACTGTGTCCAACGAGGAGCTGTACAATTGAGCTACACTCCTACAGGAGAACAGGTGGTAGACATCCTTACCAAGGCCCTTGGAAGAACCAAGTTTGATTATTTCAGGGAGAAGATGGGGATGATAAAGAATCCATTTTAGTAGCAGAAATGGGTATGCTGTTGTAGTGTAGTATCAGTCAGCAATAGTATGATGCAACATGATGAGAAGCAGTTTGCAGTGTAGATGTAGTGTTGGGAAGAAGGACCAGCAGCAACACAAATGTAGAGGGAGTTATAGTGTAGATGTAGTGTTGGGAAGATGGACCAACAACAACACGGATGTAGAGGGAGTTGCAGTACAGACGTAGCAGTGGAAGTGATAGAGCCATGGGCAACAATATAGGATGCAATAGTGCAGAGGATGATGGGCAGGGAGGCTTAGCATCAACACAAGTACCAATGCCGTATGATCAAAGTAATGCTCAGTGTGGAGTATTACTAGAGCGCAATCCTCGCTAAGAGGGAGCGTTGATTTGGGGTAGCATCGGATGTGCTCTAGCCTTGAAAATTGGTGAAGAGGCTAAAGCATATGAGATCTCCAAGACCCATAAATGGTTTGGGCAAATTCTAATTGGTTTTGGAGATATTAAAATAATTAATATTTTTAATGGAGTTCCTAAGTCTAAACTTAGGAAAAATTAAAATACTAATGGGTATTAATCTAAAACTGGGTTAGAAGGTTCCAAAAGTCATGGATCAAGCCAAATTTAATCTTAGCCTTTGATTAGAGATTTAATCTCGGCTGTTGAAGGACCAACAGGAAAAGTATAAGAAGAGGCTTGAGGGTCAGTTGGAGAACACATTGAGGGAGACCAGTCAGTTTGATTTCTGGAGTGGGGTTAGCTGAGAAATTCAAACTAGTGGTTTGGAGAGCAGCAAGAGGCAGCAAGTACGGAACAGAGAGTCGGGAGCAACACCAGGGGAACAACGTAGAGGTTGGAGAGGCAGATGCAAAGGAAATACACTACGTAGTCACTGGAGGGCTTGCGTGGGTGACGCAAAGAGGCCCAGTGCTGATGCAGAGAGACAGGGGCTGACACAGATGGTCTGGGAGCTTCATAGAGGTTAGCCAGGCTGACGCTGAGACTGGGAGAAGTGCTGAAGAATTTTCTCTCTGTTGGGTAAGCCAGTTTGGCACCCAGTTGTACTGAAGAATTGCTGAATAATAAAATCCTCCCTTGTTGCACCAGTTTTCCCACATTGGGTTTTTCCGGGGACTGATTGTCCAAAATATTTGTGTCGATGTGTTAATTCTTGTGCATGTGTTTGTTTTTGTATTATGATGTGATATTTGCAGCATAATTTATTTTAATGTTTACTGAAGGATTTTCATAAATAACTTATTGGGAAATAAGTAGGTAAAATAAATCAGTTGTTGTAGTGATAGAATTTTTACACAGTGCAGAGCAGAGTTGACAGCAGTGCAGATGGCACAGAGTAGAGGTCAGCAGCAACGCAGTATATTCAAAGGGTTAGTGCAAAGACTAGCAGCAATCAGGTTCCAACATTCAAATGGTATCATAGTGAACATAGTTAGTTTAGTAATTTTGGATATTTTTCCGTTGCTAACAACAAAAGTTTGCAGTGCAGTAGCAGTTGGCAATGGCAGTTCTAGCAACAACACAGATGCAACATTTGAGAGGGAGTTGTAGTATAGATGTAGCATTGGCAGTGGCAGTGTCAAAGGCAACAATATAGTTACAACAGTAGCGCAATAGTTGGTGGACATCATGTCAGACATCAATGACGCAGAGGATGATGCTTTAAAGTCAGAGCAGTGTTGAAATTTCTAAGTCTGACACATCAAAAATCCCTATTGCATTATCTGGTTTATTATCTCCTATTTGTTCTTTCCATTAACAAGTTATTTATAAATATAAATATCGAAATAAACACAAATGCAGCCTTAACACATATACAAATCAACAACTAAAATAATTGAGACAATCATACAAGGGACCCCGTTATTTTTGGACAATCGTCCCCGAAAAAACCCAATGTGGGAAACCGGTGTAGCAGATGTGAGGGTTTTATTATTATGCAGTTTCTGAATACAACTAGGGTGCCAGAAATGGTTCACCCAACAGAGAATGTCCTCGACAGAGGTACCTCTCCTCGGAGACGAATATTCCGGTTGATCAGTAGCTGAATGATTGATCCCATAGCAACTTCGACAGTTATGTAGCTAGACAGCGAAAGCTGTTCCAAGCTTCTCTTTGGAACTACGTCACCCTCCAGGGACTGCGTCACCCTCTACAGCTCTGCGTCTGCCTCTTAGCTCCTACTTTGCCCCACGAAAATTCTTCAACGTTGCCCCTACAATCCAACATCAACTTTGCTAGCCTCTGCTGCTTCTGTGTCAGCCTCTTGGCCCTCTGCGTTAGCCTCTTGGCTCTTTGTGTCTTCTGCGCTGGCTTCCTTAGCCTCTACGTCAGTCCTGGTTGCCTCTGCGTCAGCCTTCCTAGGCTCTGCGTTGTCTTTCCGACACTTTATCTGCCTCTCTGATATGTATTCTCGGCCTTCTGCCGAACTTCCCCTTGCTGCAACAGATTCTAACTCGATTTCTCAGCAAACCCTGCCCTAGAAAATCGAATTTTTGATCAACTTGGTGTGTCTCCAACTGACCCTCAAGCCTCCTCTTATACTTTTCCTGTTGACGATTCAACAATCGAGTTTCAGTCCCTAATCAACAACTAAGATTAGATTTGGCTTGATCCTCATTATTTAGAACATTCTCACCCATATTATATTAATACACATTAATATTTTAATTTTCCTAAGTTTAGACTTAGGAACCCCATTAAAAATATTAATTATTTTAATATCTCTTCATTTGGGTGGAATTTCCCCAAATGATTTCTGGGTCTTGGAGATCTCATGTGCCTTAGCCTTAGCCTCTCCACCAATTTTCATGGCTAGAGCACATCCGATGCTACCACAAATCAACACTCCCTCTTAGCGAGGAATGTGCTCTAGTAATGCTCCATCACTAAAACATCACACTGATCCTCCGCATTGGTACCTGTGCCGATGCTTGGCTTGTTGCCTCACATCCTCTGCACTGCTGCTCCCTGTACTGCTGCCCATGACACTGCCACTACCACTGCTACATCTGTACTGCATCTCCTCTCAACATGCTGCCCATGCTGCCCCTAGCACTGCCATTGCTAATTGCTGCACTACAACTCAATCACTGAGAAGTAATTGACTTCTCCCAAATATTGACATCCCAGTCAGTCTGGAAGCCTCGTGATGCTGAAGCTACCTATGCTGCTATCATGTGCCTCTCGCGCTGCTGTGACCTCTGCTAGGCTACCTCAGATTTCTGCACTCAAGCACTACTACTTCCTCCACACTTTGCTCCACCCGACACCTGTCATCATGCTATTGTCGTTAAGGGCTCCCGTAGCCGGATATGATCCAAGAGTTTGAGCACCTCAAGGATCCTGCCCCTAGTATGTAGTCCTCCTGACTACAACTCGATATCACCCCACCTCTTCTCTAGAGGCACATGAGCACCCATGGCACAATCATCAGTCTCGACCTCTTTCTCCGCCTTAGCTGGAGCTGCCTTTGAATTAGAAGCCTCTCCCTTGTTTTTCTTCCTAGGACACTGGGATGCATAATGTCCCAACTCCCCATAATGGAAGCACTTAACCTTGGAGATGTCCTTCTTCTTCCTCTTCCCTTGCTGTCCCATAGATGCTAGAGCCGCATCCTCCTCCTTCTCTTTCTTGATTCAACCTCCCTTGCCACTACTCCCCGCCTTGGTCATCCTCTCGATATCTTCCCGGCGAAGAGCTGCCCACATTTTTTCCCAACTGGGAAGAGTAGCCCTGCCCAAAATACTTTGGACAAATGTCTTCCACTCCTCGGAGACTGCATTCAGGGCAATCCTGACCATAACCTTTGGATCCGTTGTAGACCCCGTGGAAGTAAGCTGGTCGCGGATCTCTTGCAACCTGAGAAGGAATTGATCTATTTGCTCTCCCTTCTGCATCTAATATGACCGCAGTTGATTCTCTAATAGCATCTTCCTCTACACGGAAGAGCCTTGGTATAAGGTGGTCAATGCCTCCCACATCTCCCTTGCTGTGTTTTTCTCAGCAATATGTTGTATGACATGATCTTTGACCCCATCTAGGATCAAGCATTTTCCCTTCGCCTTGGCCTCCTCATACTTTTCATTAGCATTTGGGTCAACTAGGACAACTACGGTTTTCAAGGCGAAGTCTGTTCAGGATTGCCAGGATCCTGGCCTTCCAGATGACAAAGTTGGAAGCCCCATCCAACTTGTCCTGATCCCTTAATCCGTTTGTTGCCATTCAACTCCTCTTTTGGACTCCCTCTAAGTCTTGATTTCCCTCCTGGACATCCTCTGGCCAATTGTCGAACTTCTCTCTAATCCTCCTTTGTCGCTGCAACACGGATTTGGATTCCTTGGCTAGAAATCCGTCGAGGTAGTGATTCCCTCTACCTTGGATCTATCTCCTTAGACATTGTTCTACTTCGATAGAAACAACGTCCCACTAGCTCTTCAAATCACAATCTACCCACAGCTCCCCAAGCTTCGACAACTGAAGAAATTGAGCCCTTTAGGCTCTGCGCAATCTCGGCAAAGGCTGAATCTGCTCCTCCTGGCCACAGTGTCGATCCTACCTGGCTGAGAAAGATGACCAGGCATTGTGTAGGTCTGATCTGCCCCTTTGCCTCTATGATGACCCTCCTCCTGGCTTGAAATGTTGACACAGGGTCTGCGTCACTTCTTCTCTAGCTGCTTCTGCTATGGAACAACGCTGTCTCTCGGGACAGCTGCTACTGCTGCAAATTTCAGATTTTTGGTGGTGCATTCAGTCCTCCTGTGATCTGCAATCCTTTGATACCATGTTGAAATTTCTAAGTCTGGCACACCAGAAATCCCTACTGCATTATCTGGTTTATTATCTCCTATTTTTCCTTTCCATTAACAAGTTATTTATAAATATAAATACCCAAATAAACACGAATGCAACCTTAACACATATACAAATCAACAACTGAAATAACTGAGACAATCACACAAGGGACATCGTTATTTTTGGACAATCGTTCCTGGAAAAACCCAATCCGGGAAAACCGGTTCAACATATATGAGGGTTTTATTATTATGCAGTTTTTGAATACAACTAGGGTGCCAAAAATGTCTCACCCAACAGAGAATGTCCTCGACAGAAGTACCTCTTCTCGGAGACAAATATTCCGGATGATTAGCAGCTGGATGATTGATCCCACAGCAACTTCGACAATTCCTTAGCTGGACAACAAAAGCTGCTCCAAGCTTCTCTTTGGAACTGATTCACCCTCCAAGGACTGTGTCATCCTCTACAGCTCTGCGTCTGCCTTTCAGCTCCTAGTCTGCCCCACGAAAATTCTTCAGTGCTGCCTCTACATCCCAACGTCAGCTCTGCTAGCCTTTGCTGCTTCTGCGTCATCCTCTTGACCCTCTGCGTCAGCCTCTTGGCTCCCTGCGTCTTTTGCGCTGGCCTCCTTAGCCTCTGCGTCAGCCTTCCTAGGCTCTGCGTTGTCTCTCCGACACTTTCTCTGCCTCTCTGATATGTATTCTCGACCTTCTACCGAACTGCACCTCGCTGCAACATATATCTTTGATAAGATGGTTGGGTTGTATGTGTTATGAATATAATTTATATAAAAATAATAAATTAATGTAAACAATAATAATCATGATAAGGTTAACTAAATAGTCATTAGTAATGAAAAGACATGTCTTAAAGACATGACCATTCATTGAAGAGTTACCTGCCTGGGTATATAACCAAGCCTCATTTTTTACCATTCACAATCTCACATCAATTCTTTATGTAATATTCAATATACAGTTACTTGTCCTACAATGGATGTTTATGTTTTCGAAGTATTCGAAGGTTATTGCTGCGTATATGAACTTTGTTAGTTGCATTGGTATCAGAGCATTCCTTTGAGTATACAAACCTTATTTGTTATAGTATGAGGTCATCAATTTGAATCATATCCTCTCCTTGAAGAATCAACTCAAGGACATCAAGATGAAAAAGGGGGAATTTGTGCAATCCTATATCATGAGGATATCCCAACTAAGGGATCAATTGCAGACTGCTGGTAAGCCTATATTTGACCAAGAATTGGTGTTGGTAACTCTTCAATGTCTTCCTCTAATTTGGGAAACCTTTATTACCACTATAAGCAACAATGACAAGTTCCCAACATTTGATGAGCTTGTTGGTCAATGTACTCAAGAAGACTCTAGGACGATCTCTAGAGAGAGGATTCAAAAGCATGAAGAAGGAGATCCCTCTACGTTTGTTGCTCGAGATAAGAAGGGAAAAGGAAGAGGAAGACCATTTGGTTCAAGAAATCTCGCCCTTGAATCAAAGGACTCTAATAGAAGATTAAGGAATATTGAATGCTACAATTGTCACAAGCATGGTCATTATGCCTGGGATTGTTCGAATAAGAGAGATGCTCCAATATCCAACTATAACAACAATCGTGGCCTAAACAACAACCGGTTCAATGATAGAAGAAGAGGAGATGATAGAAGAAGAAGAAATGATATAAGAAGAAGAGACGCTCCTGATGATTGTGAAGAAGGCCATCATCCTCAAAAGAGATCAAGGAACTCTAGGTATGAAAATAATGTAGCTGCCACTCAATCTGAATATATTCTTATTTCTAGCCTTTCTAGTTCCTCTACTCCAGATTCTTATGATAGTTGGTTGTTAGATAGTGGGACTTCTAGACATTTCTCTGGGAATCAGGAAGTCCTCTCAAATTTGGTTGAGAGGGAGACAAATCTAAAGATAATTCTTGGAGATAACTCCACTCACATTGTGAAGGGCTTTGGCTCTGTTAAATTTCATTTGGACTCCGAGGAATCCATTCTTCTTTACGATTTTATGTATGTTACGGGATTAAAGAAGAACTTGGCATCTATATCTGCCTTGGAAGACAAAGGGATGAGAGTTGCCTTCATAAGAGGAAAGGTCCTCACCTGACCTATGGAATCTCGCATGAGGGATGCTTTCACCTTGGGATCTAGAATTGAAGGACTCTATAGAGTCAATGGAAGACCTCTGCGAGCTATGGTCCACGATATCAATCATCAAAGTGAGTTATGGCATCGAAGGTTGGCACATCTACATTATGAAGCCTTGCCTAAAGTAAGAAAGTTGGTTTCTGGGATGCCTGATGTTCAATCTAGTCATGATGGTGTATGTCTGGGGTGTGCTAGTGGAAAGAAGACAAGGGGACCATTCCCCTCTAGCAAAAGCAAGACTAATGATATTCTTCAACTCATCCACTTTGACCTATGTGGACTCATACTTGTGCACTCCCTTGGTGGCTACCTATATTATATTATCTTTATTGATGACTTCTCCAGGAAAACATGGATATTCTATTTGAAGCATAAGAACGAAGCGTTTGACATGTTCAAGGACTTCAAGGCATTGATAGAGAATCAAATTGGGAAGGGAATCAAAGTTTTCAGGTCTAACAATGGTGGAGAATATACCTCAAATGAGTTCGTTGACTTTTGCAAGGAGGCTGGAATCAAGAAAGAGACTATTGTACCATATAATCCCGAGTAGAATGGTGTCGCTGAAACAAAGAACAGGTCTATCATGGAAGTTTCCCGAGCTATGCTGCATGATCAAAAGCTGTTGAAGTTCCTTTGGGGAGAAACCACAAATACAACGGTCTATGTTCAAAATAGGGTTCCTCATCAAGCGCTGGGTAACAAAACTCCCGAAGAAGTGTTTACAGGTGTGAAGCCCGATATTGGTCATTTGAGGATATTTCACTACCCCGTGTACTTTCATGTGCTAAAGGACAAGAGGAACAAGCTGAAAGCCACCAAAAAGAAAGGTAAGTTTGTTGAATATTGTGAAAATTCTAAAGCCTTTAGAATATATATATATATATATATATATATATATATATATCTGATCAAAGGAAAATTGAGTTTAGCAGGGATGTAACTTTTGATGAAGATGCTACCCTTGGAAAAGCAAGAGACCTTCCTCCGCCTCCTCCTGTTGAGAAGAAAGATGATGACATAGACCCACTAGAAGGTCCTTCTGTGCTAGAATTTGAGAGGGATATTGTTGATGATCCCATGGAGCCTATGGACCCCTTGGATCCTCCATTTGCTCCCCCTGTCAGGAAGAGACCCCTTTGGCTTCGTGATACATTACAGGATGTTGAAAGACATGCCACTGCTAGAGGAATATTTAGAGAAAGCAACAAGATGTGCGGGTACCAGGAATACGTTGTACCTATGAGTAACATCATACAAGATGAACCTCCCACATTTTAAGAAGTAGTGAAAGAGCAGGTTTGAAAGGATGCCATGGCCGAAGAGTATGAATCCATTATGAAGAATGATGTGTGGGATGTTGTTCCGAGACCTAAAGGAAAGTCTGTCGTGACCTCAAAGTGGCTATACAAAATCAAACATGGAGTTGATGGAAGTATTGAGAAATATAAGGCGAGGTTCATGGCTAGAGGTTTTTCCTAGAAAGAGGGAGAGGATTATGATGACATCTTTGCACCTTTTGTCCGCTACACCATTATTTGATCGATTGTTACCCTTGCTGCTAGTCAAAGATGGACTCTTCACCAGATAGATGTGAAGACTGCATTTCTTCATGGCATACTACAGGAAGAAGTATTCGTTGAGCAACCACTGGGCTTTGACGTTCAAGACGAGGAGACTCATGTTTGCAAGTTGAAGAAAGCATTATATGGTTTGAAGCTATGTCACAGGGTTCGACGAACCTGAAATTCGAACCTCAAGTCAAACCTGAACGAACTCGAACCTAAACGAACCTCAACGAACCTCAACGAACCTGAAGGCGAATTTTAAAGAATTTTTTAAGGTTCGATTTTTTTAATGATGCACTGAGAACTTCATTATGATAGCTGTTTTATCCTACCTTCATCACTGTACTCTAGACCATCATGTTGACTGTGATCATGCAAGAGTGTATTCCATGACTGCAGGATCATTGTGATCTTTCTTACACCGAGACAGTGAGATCATGTAAAGATAGTGAGGGATCCGAAGATCTTTCCATTACATATATATATACATTGACTGTTAAGAAATAGATCCACTGAGATGAGATACTATTCCTCACTATACTGAGGTCCTTACTGTCTCATTTATTCCGAGACTGTAATGGTTACCGTGGCTCTTTGTTATGCAGGGATTGTATCCTCCAAGAATGATCATTTATGCGGCTTTGTTACTGTGCCACAATTGTAGTATATATATATATATGTGATTGAGACAACGTCTAACATCAATCTTATTAGGCCGAGAGAGAGGTTCTATCACTGCTGTTCTTTGTCTAGAGTCTAGACTTCTACAGGAGTATCACCAAGGCCTTGATGCCAAGATTGCTATGCAAGATCCGTTGACACTGTGCCTTTGTCCTAGATCTTTGCTTCTCCATTTAGCTGAGATCCTCACAGGTATGTCAAGATCACTAGCTGTGCAATTGTGATATGTCTAGGTAGATTTGTATGCTAAAACAGATATGTCTTTGCAACGTCCATTATACAAGGTTATTCCTGCTCCATTAGACCGAGGTCATATATATATATATATTGAAAAATATGTATAGTCGAACCTAATGCCGAACCTCATTCGAACCTGATCGAAAAATTCGAATTCGAATCGAACTTAATAGTTGTCGAACTCGAATTCAAACTCGAACCATGTGACATAGGTTTGAAGCAAGCCCCTAGAGCTTGGTATGCTTGCATTGATAGTTACCTGGTGAAGCTTGGATTCACGAGAAGCAATGCTGATCCAAACCTCTACTTCAAAGTGGTCCAAGCTATGCCTTTGATTTTGGTTTTATATGTTGACAATTTATTCTTGACAGATAGTGAGCCTCTGATGCTCTAGTGTAAGAGGGAGCTGGCTTTTGAGTTTGAAATGAAAGATCTTGGTTTGATGCACTACTTCCTGGGCTTAGAGGTGTGGCAAAGACTTGGTGAGATTTTCCTTTCTCAAGGAAAATATGTCGTGAAATTATTGGAAATATTTGGAATGGTAGAATGCAAGTCCTTGACCACACCGATGGAGATGAACTTCAAGAAGTTATGTGGATATGCTGTTTAGACTTGACTTGGCAAACCCCTCTGAGTATCGACAATTGATTGGGGCATTGATGTTCCTTGTGAACACTCGCTCGAACATATGTTTTGCAGTTAAGACTTTGAGTCAACTCATGACCGAGCCTCTTCATGCACACTGGGTTGCTACCAAACATGTGCTGAGATATTTGCATGGGACAATTAACCTTGGTATGAGATATACTGCCGAAGATGTATAACTTCATGGGTACACTGATGCTGATTGGGTTGGAAATGTTATTGACAAGAAGAGCACATCATGGTGCTGCTTTAGTTTGGGTTCTGCCATGATATCTATGATGAGTAGGAAGCAAAAGTTCGTAGCTTTGAGTACGATAGAGGCAGAGTATATTGCTGCTAGCATGGCTAGTTGCGAGGCAGTTTGGTTGAGGAAGCTCTTTGGAGAGCTATTTGAGCAGGTCTTGGATACAACCGTGATATATTGTGACAACAAGACTGGGTTCCAATTAGCAGAGAATCCCTTGTTCCACAACAAGTCCAAGCATATTGAGATCAGGTAGCACTATATCCGAGATATGGTGCAGAGAGGAGTAGTGAGATTTCATCACAGTTCGACTGATAAGCAGATAGTGGATATACTCACCAAGGCTTTGCCGAAAGCGATGTTCTTGGTCTTTAGAGAGCAACTTGGACTGATGGATGTGACCCTCTTGGGTAAGGGTCCCGACTGATCGAGAACACTGAGCTATGATCTTCCCCCCTATTTGAGCTCACAGGGTGAGGAATTGAGCTAGAGAGCCCCTCGGGTTGAAGGGACTCTAGACAATAGGATAATCTGTAATCCTTACCTTCTACGGTAAGTTGTATCCTAGCTATTGTCGAGCAATGGGATAGTCTGTGATCCTTACCTTGTATGGTAAGTCATATCCTGCCTATTATCTCTCTTTGGTCTTGACAAAGTATACCCTAGTTGGCATCCTACCCACAAGTTGGGCTTGTTGGGATTGTTTCTCTCCATCTGGCCAATGGGTGAGTTGACTTGAGATAGACTGTGATCCTTACCGTTCATGGTAAGTGGTATCTTGCTCAAGTGATGGGATGCAGGTGTTCTACCACTGACTCTTGAGGGTCAAGTTGGGAAGATCAACAAACAATAGGATAATCTATGATCCTTACGTCACGGTAAGTAGTATCCTGCCTTTTGTCACGAGTCAATAGGATAGAGTGTGATCCTTACCCTTGTGGTAAGTCATATCCTGCCTATTGTCCTTAGATAGAGGGCGATAGCTTCAGCGCCCCTATGATGTCAAATTCTTCTTCTCCTAGATTCGAGAGTGTTCAGCAGATGAACAAAGATGAGCAGAGACGACATTTGACTTGATGATGGGGAGACATTTGAGATGGGACATATGTTGCAGTCAGAAATTTCTCCCTAGTTGAGAGGGAGTGTTAATTTGGTAGCTTAGGGACAATTTCCCTCCTTTGGAAAACCTTCCTCATTCGAAGAAAACCCTCTTTTCCCTTGGAAGAATTTAATTTGGTCAAGGAAAAATATATTTTTAATGTGAAAACCCACGTGCACAAAAGTTCAGGTCGGCCTAGAAGTCAAATTTCCTCCAAAGCATATAAATCGACCTAATGTCACATCACTTTGGAGCGTCACAACTCAAGCATCTTCTTCTCTCTCTTCTTTGGATTGGTTCGTATAGGTCTGAAGCAAGGTAGCAAAGTTCACATGTGTGAAGGGAAAGAGCCATATATTATGCGTTGACTTTCTGTTTGGGTGACTCTTGACCAAGTTTGACTTGCGTTGACTTGCATAATTTCGATCTTTGGAGGCTGAGCTTTTCTGTGGAGGAGCTGAGATTTTCAAGGTACTTTTGACTACTGCTGATTGTTGACTTTGACCTCTAAAATTTGAAGTTGACCAAGTTCTCTCTCCTTTGGCCGAGCTTGACTGAGTTGTTTGAGACTGTAAACTGAAGTTTGAACAGGTAAGGAAGACAAAGTATTTTGACTACTGACCGAACTCCTTTGAGGTAGTTTGACTGTTGACTTGTGGACTCGTTAGGGCATCTTTGACTGTTGTTGACTGTGGCAGAATTGCAAATTTTAACTTGTTGACCAAATTTGACTTTGAGGCTCATCGATTAGATATTGGTTGGTTGATCTCTTGGATAGTCAAAGAATTGACTTTGACTCTTTTGTTGATGAATTGAATTATTGTATCTCTCTGTTAAACATTTGATGACAATCTAATAGAAGAAGAATTTGAAAGGTTTTCCCACTTGTGGGGTTCGTGTCTCTTGTTATTGCTCTTGATTGTTTTCTATTGTACATTGCATTCACTATTCCATCTATAATTGCTATTTATCATTGGAAGATTGAATTTGATTGCTATTTGAAGAAAATATCGGGCTAAGTGATTATCATTGGAAGATTGAATTTGATTGCTATTTGAAGAAAATATTGGGCTAAGTGATTGTAATTGCATAGAATAGTGGAAAATTAACAATTATCAATAACATGACACTTGTTTTCTCTATCTTGTATTAGGATCTTCTCCAGTTGTTGTATAAAACAACCATTGGGGCTCTCATTTGCCTAGGGTTAGAAGCTTATTGCCTGGCTAAACTATGTAAAATTGTTAACTCATTTGGTGATCAATAATACAAAAGACTTTGGAGGTCATTTGCATTGAGTTTGTGGAGTTATTCTTGGCATTTGGGAGGTAACTTCTTGTGTTTTTCGAATGGTTCTTATATGCTTATGTCTATGATATTGTTATTTTCTTACATTTAGCTTTGGTATCCTAGCCCATAGGGGCATTGTTGCCTAGGGGGAAGAGCTCAATTATTTGGGTCTCCTCTTAACCATTGGTCACATCTTAGGCTTGGTTGTGGCTTATGTGTTCTTGGTTGAAAAATAAGTCAAACCTTACCATCATATGAGCAAGGTCTTAAAGGTTACCGATTTTTGTGTTACATGTTTTGGGTTTAGCATGTGCAGCTTGCCTAACAAGCTTGGAGATTGGTGAAGTTTTTGGCTAAACCTTCCATTTCCAAGAGAGCTAAGGATTATCAAACTCAAGTTGACAAAGGCCATCCAGGGATTTCAAAAGATCAACCAAAGAGGCCTTGAATTGTTGAAATTGTGATTGAAGATAGAATTTCTTATCATGGTAATTACTTGTGTTTATTTATGTATGTATATTTCAATTAGTTTTTACTTCATTCATTAAATCATCAAGCAATTACACAAATAAAATGCACAATAGGACAAGAGACACAAGAAATTAGGCTCCAAGCCAGGGAAAAACCCCACAAGGGGAAAATCCAACAATCCTTTCTTTATAGCTTCTTCATCATGAAGAGAAATCCAAGTCAAAACAAACTAGTGATCGAAGTGCCAAGTCAACCCTCCACCAAGCAACAATTCACATGAAGTTTGCAACAAATTTGTCCACTAGATGCCATGATTTTGTCCACTGAAGAGTCCACATACGATGCAAAATATTTGTCCACAATAGAAGCCTGAATTTCATCCTTTATTTCGACCTACGAACCATAGGGATTATGCCACAGAGCCTTCGCATGCACAATGCCTCATATGCCACATAAATCTCGTTCATGTACTTCAGGAGTCTCGGATGTGGGTGCCTCAAAACTTCGGATATGTATGCTCAGATATGTATGTCTCAGATCGCAGACTGTTCTATCATAGAAATCTTGGTTATATATGCCTTAGGATTATACGCTATAGGTCCAAACTTGTCGAAAAATGTAACTAGGTTTGGTCTTCATAATAACATATGTAATCATGATTTTATATATTTAATGTTGAAATTTCTAAGTCTGACACATTAGAAATCCCTACTGCATTATCTGGTTTATTATCTCCTACTTGTTCTTTCCATTAACAAGTTATTTATAAATATAAATACCGAAATAAACACAAATGCAACCTTAACACATATACAGATCAACAACTGAAATAACTGAGACAACCACACAAGGGACACCGTCATTTTTAGACAAATGTCCCCGGAAAAACCCAACGCGGGAAAACTGGTGCAACAGATATGAGGTTTTTATTACTATGCAGATTTCTGAATACAACTAGGGTGCCAGAAATGGCTCACCCTTCAGAGAATTTCATTGGCAGAAGTACCTCTCCTCGGAGACAGATATTCCGCTGATCAGCAGCCGGATGATTGATCCCACAACAACTTCGACAATTCCTTAGCTGGACAGTGAAAGCCGCTCCAAGCTTCTCTTTGGAGTTGCGTCACCCTCGAGGGACTGCGTCACCCTTTTCTGCTCTGCATTTGCCTCTCAGCTCCTAGTCTGCCCCACGAAAATCCCTCAGCGCTGCGTCTTCAGCCCAATGTCAGCTTTGCTAGCCTCTACGTAGCTTCTATTGCCTCTGCATCAGCCTCTTGGCCTTCTGTATTAACCTCTTGGTTCTCTGCGTCTTCTGCGCTGGCCCACTTAGCCTCTGCATCAATCCTGGCTGCCTCCGTGTCAGCCTTCCAAGGCTCTGCACTGCCTCTCCGACACTTTCTTTGCCTCTTTGATATGTATTCTCGGCCTTCTGCCAAACTGCCCCTCGCTTCAACAGATCGTTGGTTCGATTCTCTCAGCAAACCTCGCCCTAGAAAATCGAATTGACTGATCAACTTGGTGTGTCTCCAACTGACCCTCAAGCCTCCTCTTATACTTTTCTTGTTGACAATTCAACAGTCGAGATTAAGTCCCTAATCAATGGCTAAGATTAGATTTGGCTTGATCCTCGTTATTTAGAACTTTCTCACCCATATTATATTAATACACACTAATATTTTAATATTCCCAAGTTTAGACTTAGGGTCTCATTAAGATATTAATTATTTTAATATCTCTCCATCAGGGTGGAATTTCCCCAAACGATTTTTGGGTCTTGGAGATCTTATGTGCCTTAGCCTCTCCACGAATTTTCATGGTGAGAGCACATCCAATGTTACCAAAAATCAACATTTAATGAAAAGATAAAAAATAAATTTATTATTGTGAGTCTTGAGGCATGGGTTTCACGCTCAAGAGAATTTATTTTATATGTCAAGCACCCATTGAGTGCTTCTAGGTTTGTCATGAAGTCATTGTCATGTATTGAAGACCCATTTGGGCATGTTACATATTTTAAAAGAAAATTTATTGAGTCAAAAGACCCTCCAAGACCTCGTCATGGCACAAAGATCAAGTCGGCCTACATGAAGAGACAAGTCGGCCTAAAGGAGCAATTCGACCCATTGAGAAGCCTATATAAAGAAAAATTTGTTAGAAAATCAGAAAGGCAAAATGGTTTTCTTATACTTGATAATTACTTGTGATGTTCTTGATTTTTTATTAGATTTCCTTTATATCTTCTTTCCTTTTAGCTCATCAAGCAGTTACCAAAGCAATAGCACATAAATCAATGGACACTAGATATAGGCACACAACTAGGGCAAAACCCCTCTCTATGGGAAAACTCGGTCAATAATTCTTCCTTCAATAGTTTTCCTAAGATAATCCAAGACTCTAGACCTTGACACAAACTTTCCTCCTCACCAAATCAGCCTTCTTCTTCCTTTGCAGATGATCCTATTTGACCGACAACAGTAGCAGCAGTAGCAACACTATGCAACACTTTCTTGGACCTAGTAACTTTGATCTTGCTTTGGAGACTTTGATCTTGACTTATGAACTTCAATCTTGGCCCAATACAACTTCTTGAGGCAACAACACCCAACAACAACAACTTCGACCTATACTTGTTCTAGCAACAACAACATGCAGCAACTGGCAACGACATCAACAAGAGAACTTTGATCTTCCAATCTAGGGCACGAAGGAGAGAGAGAGATGCACCAAAATTTCAATTTTCCTTTCTTCTTTCACCTTGACCAAACACGCACTTCTTTAGTCCTCTTCCTTCACTTCACGCTTTTTTTGGCTTCCAGAGAGATATCAAACTTGCTTGAGATGTCCTCCTTCAAATGAATGCGAACTGCTTCTTTTAAAATTTATAGTCTTTAGGTGAGGTTGAATAGCCCTCCTTGAGGTTGACTTGATCATCTTAAGGCCAACTTGGTGTGGAGGCAACATATTTCATTTGACTCAATACTAAACCTTTTTACATGATTCAACAAAAAGGGTCTCTTTAAAAGTACAATGACTCTATTAACTCAAAATAAATCCTAGAAGTCCTCAATGGGGACTTTGACCTAAAACATGATGACCCAAGCATGAAGCCCATGCTTTAATAAGTCATAATAATAATAATAAAAATTATTTTCTTTAATGATGACTCAAATACATTAATGAAGACCGAACCTAGTTACATTTTCCAACATGCCCTCTTAACTAGGGAGGTATTCATAATATACAAGGAAGATCTCAACTATATGAACCATGAAGAATTTATAGGCACCACAATGCCATGGATTAGATTCCTGACGAGGGCAATTTAGCCATTGGTCTCTCAACAGTTTAGGCGCCATGGACTACATTCTTGACCAGGGCAATCTATCCAAGTGGAACTAAGATGGACTCAAGCTTTTAGCCTTTCTAGGTACAATCATGCTTACTTACTAACCATCAACCCAGGGATCGAGGTGTGTATTGGAGGTCAGAGCTCTATGACCAACAACAACCTACCAACTTCGGGATCTAGACATTAACACAAGGTTCCGACCAGATGTCCTCCTAGGCAATGCTTCACTCACAAAGCCTCAACACTCCTTGATCTAGTAGATCAAGGACAATAAACCTCTCTCCGATCAAACTGATCGGTAACCAACATGCTATCAAAACCTTCGAGAGATTTGCCTGTACAAACACAACCCCAATCAAGAATATACTTTCACATCTTCATAAACAAACACAAACCTTCGGTACTTTCAGAGAACTGATGTTGCTTCTCAACATAGTAGGATTATCAACTGAATCTTTGACAAAAGATTCCTCAATCATACACTTTCCTGTCCTACTTCACATGCAACAACATATCCTTCAAAATGCATTCTCCAATTGAAACTATGCTATGCCCTCCCTCTCAACCAGGGATATTTCCTCTATCCAGGCTCCCTCTTAATCTTAGGGAGTTTTCTTCTATCTAGGTTCCCTCTTTACCCAGGGAGATCAACTTCTTCTTATTGGAGAATCTTTCATGGCTTCCATCTTTCTTATCAGAGTCATTCATATATCATGCTTATCACATCAACTTTACTTGCGATCATCTTCACCATCTTGAAGATGATGTACCTACACAACTTATATAGCAAGTACAATCAAAACTATAGAAGCATGAAGTTAGCCATATCAAAATCTTATAATAATGGAAGCATTATACTCTAGAAACATAATTAGCAAGAGACTATACTTCAACTTCTTGCTCAAATTTTGTTACAAACCCTACATCACATCAACAAATAAAAATATTAAACTCATCTAGGGTTTCAATATTCTTTCGACAATATGACAAGTTCTTTCATATAACAAACCCTAGAAAAATTCAAACAAGTAATGTGTCTAACAACTATCAGAATTCATATGTTAGACTCCTCACTAGGATTCATACAATAGCTTCAACAATCAAAACCGATCTTAGCTTAATCAACAACATAACTAGGGTTTGATGTACACTCTAGATTTCTCATCAACAATCACTATATAGAGTCATAGATTCCAGATTGTCATATCACACATCTAGAGAATTTAACTACTACTAGGGTTTCGCTGCAAAACCATAGATTTCCCAAACAACATCATCCTAGAATATCAAACTCAGACAAGGGCTTATATTAAACCCTATGATTTATGACCATCAATAATTAGGTCAACACACATATCTAGGAATTCATTATCATGCATAAGCAATAACATATCATATGTCAGATAACATTATTAGGGTTTCGACCAAATGGACACATATACACCTAGGGTTTCATTCCTAGGATCTTATTCTAAAGACATAACAAGGGTTTTGCTTATGGGCCCAACCAAACCTTAAAGATTTAGGGTTTCATAACATAGCAAAGCAAACCCTACTATACCAAAATTTCTAAGGTTTGGGATGTTAGACAACATAATTCAACCCTAAGTAGCATTTCCAGAAACGCTAAGCAGGCTAGGGTTTCACACATTTTCATACCCTTAAGTTAGGGTTTTCCAGAGAACCTTTCTAGGGTTCTATATAATCAATAAAGAATATGAGGAGGGTAGATTTATCAAATGATGAATCACCCAAAACAAGAATAATTATGATTCAATATAGCTAGACATATCGATGTTGGTAATAGATTATCAAATGAATAAACCTTTATTATGAGGAGATCAATGTTTTGTAGTTTAAGGCATACCTTTGTTCCTTGACAAACCTTGTCTTGGGAGGCCCTCTTCTATACTCCTTGAGGATTTAGTAAATGTTTTCCTAATCAAGACAATAGAGATAGAATGGTGATTAATATTTAATATAACCAAAACTTAAATAAGTACATGAAACCAAAAATTGAAAAGAAATGAGATACTTATCTTTGGGAGATGTTGAGGGCTCCCTCCAAAGCTTGAGGGATACCTATAAACTTATAAAAACAATAAAAATGTCTTTTACAAAAACATGTTAAAACCTATAAATACTAAACATAAAAAAATACAAAATAGAATATCTAAGACTAAAAGCAAATGACTTAGTGGTGTAAGTCCCTTATGTCAAATTATTCGGGTTTGGCTTTCTTTAGGGCTTCTTCTTCAACAATATTATCTTGATCTCTTTCTCTCTTTTTATTCCTTGGATTGTTGGGACAGTCACTCCTGTAGTGACCCTTCTTATGACATTGTTAACATTCTACCTTGGATATGTCTACCTTCCTTTTCGGTCATTTCGATTTCTTGAAGTCTCCTTTGTGATGAGCAGTGTAGACATTTGAAACTTCTTTAGGTTTGGCAACTAATGAGATCCTTAATTCTTCTTGGCTGCAAGCAGTCCATAGTTCTTCAAAAGTGGGAGATATTTCCAACTGTTAAGTCCTGCAACAAATGCACCCCAAGAAGGTGGCAACCCTAATAGAGCAGTGATCACAAGTTCTTTGTCTGGACCAACGTTATCAATGGCCAAAAGGTCATCTCTGATTCTTGTTATTCTCACAAAGGAGGGCAATGGTTCTTCTTTAGTCATCTTTGTGGTCCTTAGTTCATTCTTCAAGCTTGCTACTTGACCTATGTTCTTAATAGTGAATAACTTTGACAAGGCCTCATACATTTCTTGAGCATGGTCAATGTTGGATATGTATGGGACAAGGTTGTCCTTTATTCCTTCTACCATTAGGGTCATGGTCACTAATTCTAATTCTCTGAACTTCACTTTATCAACATCACTAGAGTCTTCTATAGGCTTCTTTACTTTTCCTCTGACCAAGTGTAGTACCTTGTTCTTTTCAAGAATGAGGTCAATCCTCTTCTTCCAAAACTTGTAGTTTGAGGCTCCTTCAAGTTTGTTCTCTCCCTTGATTGAGTTAGACATTGTCCTTGAAGATAGTAGACTTCTTCCCTTGAATAATCCTTTTGAATGATTCCTTGATCAAGTACTTGAGATTGCCTTTTTCTTCTTTCTTCACCAAAGCTCTGATACCATGTTAGAAAATCAGAAAGGCAAAAAGATTTTCGTATACTTGATAATTACTTGTGATGTTCTTGATTTCTTATTAGATTTCCTTTATATCTTCTTTCCTTTTAGTTCATTAAGCAATTACCAAAACAATAACACATAAATCAATGGACACCAGATATAGGCACATAACCAAGGCAAAACCCCTCTCTAGGGGAAAACCCAGTCAGTAATTATTCCTTCAATAGTTTTCGTAAGATAATCCAAGTCTCTAGACCTTGACATAAACTTTCCTCCACACCAAGTCAATCTTCTTATTCCTTTGCAGATGATCCTATTTGACTGACAGGAGCAGCAACAATAGCAACACTATGCAACACTTTCTTGGACCCAATAACTTCGACCTTGCTTTGGAGACTTCGATCTTGGCTGAAAGACTTTGATCTTGACTTAGGAACTTCGATCTTGGCCCAATACAACTTCCTGAGGCAACAACATTCAACAAAAACAACTTCGACCTATACTTGTTCTAGCAGTAGCAACATGCAGCAAATGGCAGCGAAATCAACAAGAGAACTTTGATCTTCCAATCTAGGGCACGAAGGAGAGAGAAAGATGCACCAAAATTTCGATTTTCCTTTCTTCTATCACCTTGACCAAACTCGTACTTCTTTAGCTCTCTTCCTTCACTTTGCACTTTTTCCGGCTTGCAGAGAGATAAAGAACTTTCTTGAGATTTCTTCCTCCAAATGAATTCAAACTGCTTCTTTTATAGCCTTTAGGTGAGGTTGAATAGCCCTCCTTGAGGCCGACTTGATCATCTTAAGGCTGACTTGGTGTGGAGGCAACATATTTCATTTTTGACTCAATACTAAACCTTTTTACATGATTCAAAAGCCCAAGAAGGGTCTCTTTAAAAGTACAATGACTCTATTAACTCAGAATAAATCCTAGAAGTCCTCAATGGGGACTTTGACCTAAAACATGATGACCCAAGCATGAAACCCATGCTTTAATAAGTCATAATAATAATTATTTTCTTTAATGATGACTCAAATACATTAATAAAACCGAACCTAGTTACATTTTCCAACAATATTCGACCTCATTTGGAACTCACTCTTCACTCTCACAAGTTCGATCACAAGGAAAAGAAGAGGTGCGAAAAAGAAGAGGACGGAGAAAGAAGAAGAAATCGAGTCTTGGATTGTTTTTGGGCTACTTCTCTGCTCACATGCGAAGGAATTAGGGTTCATGCTGCTGCAGTAAAGTTGAGTTGCAAAAGTGAAGCTAGGTAATCAAGAAGAACTATCTTGGAAGCCAAATTCTCTAGGAGATAGAATCTACCCAAGCACAGAAGAGAGGAGCAGAAATACACCATTGTTTTTCTCACGTGTAAGGGTTAGGGTTTCTGCAGAAGAAGTTGTTGGGTAGGTCGAAGTTACTGAAGAAGCTGCTGGGTAGGTCGAAGTTGCTGAAGAAGCTGTAGGGTAGGTCGAAGTTGCAGAAGAAGCTACTGGAAGACAGGTTTGCAGAAGTTGCTAGAAGCAAGGTTTGACTTGGTCTTGGAGGGTCTTGGTCAAGGGTCAAAGGTCTTGGAATTTGTCAATTGAAGGCCTATAAGAAGAGATAGAACTATGGTGTGTTTTCTTCTCAGTTGGAGAGGTTTTGGCCCTGGATGATCGCCTACATATTGTGTCCTATTGTCTCATTGATTTTACTGTCCGGTAGCTGTTTGATGATAGAGAATGCTAATAATAATCAAGTGAAAGAATAAGCTTATCAAGTTAAGTAAAAATATATCGCAAGCAGTTATCAAAGTTCGAGAAATCATATAACATTTGTTGCCCCTAGATTTCTCAACAAAACTTGCCTTCCTCAAAAACCTTTTTATTCTGCCTTAGACCTTCGAATTCTTCACCACAAATGAATGCTAATTTACTTGTCGAAAGATGGAGAATAGGTGCCAATTTATAGTTGTTTTTGTTGGATAAGTAACTAGGTTTGGTCTTCATAATTATCTTTGTACTTGTATCAAAAGCAGAAGGAAGAAAATGAATATTATTTTTCAAGCATGTGTTTCATACTCAAATTGTTTTGTTATCTAGGTCAAGCATGTTCTTCATGCTCCTAGGGTTTAACGAATCAAAAGAGTCTTTGTCAGATGTAAAAGATCCATTTGGGCATTTTGTAATAAGAAAGAAAAAATAATTTTTGTTATTAGAAAGTCAATTTTGTCTCCCAATACCAAGTCGACCCAGCCACAGAAAGTCGGCCTAGGAGAGGCCTATTCGACCCTTTGAGTGTTAGTTTTTGTAGCATCGAATGTGTTCTAGCCACAAAACTTTGGAGAGGCTAGAATGAATGAGTTCTCCAAAACCCAGAAATCGTTTATGGAAATTCCACCCAAAAGTGTCTCAATTAGATTATTAACCAATTTTTTAATTATTTCCTAAGTCTAAACTTAGGGAATATGGTTAATTAATCAATATTAATTGAGATGTGGTGAGAATCATCTAGAAATTCACACGGATCGATAGGGAATTAATCTGGGCCATTGATTATGTTTGAATCTTGGCCGTTGGTGCTCCAACAAAAGATTATAAGAAGTCGATGGGTAGATGGAGAACATACTAGTGTAGATACTCAATTGCCCAGGTAGATCAATTTTCTCAGTGGCGGAAGTTCAACAAGAGAAGATAGAGCCAGAGGGTGAGTTGCAGGGGAGAGAGAGAGGGCATCAACAGTAGTCTGAGGGTGCAGGTCTGGAAGGGCTAGCGTGAGAGAGGACGCAGTTCATCAGGGCACTGCATAGAGGATGACGCAGTGAGACTAGCGTGAGGGTAGAGGGTCCGTTCCAGGGTTAGAAAATCGCTATGGAGAGAGAAATTTAATGCTAAATTTCTCTCAATGTTTCTTTCTCTATTTTTGCTGTTTGATATTTTGTACATGAATTACTATTGAAAAATAATAAAGAAACCCTCATCTGCTGCACCGGTTTTCCCAAGTTGGGTTTTTTTGGGGACAACTGTCCAAATATAACCGTGTCAATGTGCTTATATGTGTGCTAGCGTTTCTCTAAATTTCCTTGCATTTATTTTTCCACAGTATTTAATTTGTGAAGGCTACCGTGTATTTATTTCAATATTTGCTGTAAGAAACTGCAAATAATTTGTTTACCTTATTTAACAAATAACAGAGATAATATCAGTTACTGCAGTAGGATTCCAGACTTAGGAATTTTCACATGGTATTAGTGCGCAGTTGTAAGCCGGAGAGCTCAACACAAAAGGAAGGAGGCAGTTCAAATCTCTATAGAAGCAGCAGTTCGAAACCCTCTAAGGCAGTGCAGTCCATTGGGCCAAGAGGGTCAATTTTTGAGGAAATTTATTTCTCTGAGAGAGTCGACAGAGAAACTAAATTTTCCAGATCGAAGATTTCCACCGGCAGAGGGAGTAGCAACAGTTTTCCTTGCAGAGCAGATTTCCAGCTTGGACGCAACATTTTGCAGCGACAAAATCAACGTTGAGGAGGAAAGGAGAAATAACACAAAAAAGTAATGGATAGAATCAACAATCAAGAAGTGTCAGAGTTGTCTTCCAGATTGGAAGATGAATTTGCGTTCTTGTCAGGTTCAACATCATCTGGTATCTTGTATATTGATAGTGGAGCTTCATCTCATATGACAGGAGTTAGAGAATATTTCTCTAGCTACTGGGGGGAGCATATGGACTTCCAGATCACTATGGGGAACAAAACTAATTGTACTCTAGTAAGGAGAGGTGCCATAGAGTTTCAAAATGAAACAGGAACCGACACCAGTGCTACTAACGCATTGCATGTTCCAGGATTACGTATGAACCTAATTTTAGTGTCCCAGTTGTAGGACAAGGGGTACGATGTACACTTTGTGCAGAAAAAAGTGTATGTCAAACACTCTAGCTGGAAGAAGGTGAGACAGATTGGAGCTAGAAGCAACAGGTTATAAAAGTTACAGATTGATTCTCTAATGGCATTGATAGGCAAGAACAATAGCAACGGGAAAGAGCTGAATGAACAATGGCACAGGAGGATGGGACATTTACACCATGGAGCACTTAGGATGCTCAGAGAAACTGTGACGGGTGTTCCAGTTCTCAGTACTGAGCATGACGACGTTTGTAGAGGCTGCGTACTTGGGAAGTACGCTAAGGCAACATTTCCCAGAAGTGATAACAGAGCAAAAGTTGCGTTGGGATTAATACACTCAGATATTTATGGCCCTATGTCCACCAAAGCTATTAGTGGAAGTGAATATTTTGTCACATTATTGATGACTATTCCAAGAAGACCTAGATCTATTTTCTAAAGACCAAGGATGAGGTGTTTGATCAATTCAGAGAGTTCAAGGCACTCGTAGCGAACACGATAGGGAAAAATATCCAGGTGCTGCGTTCAGATAACGGTGGAGAATACATTGATAAAGACTTCACAAGTTTCTGTGCGCAGGAGGGCATCAAAAGAGAATGGACAACTCCATACAACCCTCAACAGAATGGAGTAGTCGAGTGGAAGAACAAAACAATAGTTGGGGCTGCAAAGGCTATGTTATATGACCAGGATTTGCCTAGATTTCTATGGGTTGAGGCATGTAATACAACAGTGTACATTCAAAACAAAACACTCCATAGAGCATTGGGGAAGAAAATGCCAGAGGAGTCTTCACAGGGAAGAAGCCTGAAATAAGTCATTTGAGGATCTTTGGAGTGTGGCCTACTGTCACATCCTAGAAGAAAAACGAAGTAAGTTAGATCAGACTGTAGAGAAGGGGTTTCTTGTAGGATATAGCCAAATCTCAAAAGCATACAAGATTCACATTCCTAGTAGTAGGAAGATTGTAGTAAGGCGAGATGCAAAGTTCATGGAAGACAGAGCTTTCAGAAAATCTTGAGAAATGCCTGCAGGAGATCAGTTAGCAGAGATTCCGTTAGTCCAGCAACAGGGACAAGAAGTTGGACAAGCAGGAGGACAGTCGCAGAGGTCAAGCACAGTGACTAGTACCAGCATCTCCTTAGGAGTAGGAGATCCAGGAAGTTCTCAGCAGACGGAGCAGCAGGAACAGGAGGAGGAATTCACTGAACCTCCCACCACTAGTGGTAGAGCCAGTAGGGAAGTGCGTCAGACCGTGAGAGACACAGAGGAGTTTGTCGGAGCTCCCAGGACAGACAAAAGACAACACAGGCAACCTGACAGATATCAAGCCTTGGTAGGTTAGGTTGTAGAACCTTCCAGTTTTCAAGAAGCCGCTCAGCATCAGGTGTGGGTGGATGCCATTGTAGAAGAATACAACTCTATCATGACAAATGATGTTTGGGAGGTAGTGCCTCGTCCAAAAGACAAACCAGTTGTAGGTTCCAAATGGATCTACAAGATCAAGTACATTGTAGATGGCAGTGTGGAGAAGTACAAGGCTAGATTCGTGGCAAAGGGGTATGCACAGAAGGAAGGAATAGACTATGAGGAGACCTTCGCCCCAGTTGCCAGACATACCTCTATCAGATTCGTCATATCCCTAACAACACAAATGGGATGGGAAATTTACCAGATGGACATCAAGACAACATTCTTGAACGAGTTGATAGAAGAAGAGGTATACATAGAGCAACCTGAAGGCTTCGAAACTCATGAGGGACACACTCATGTATGCAGATTGATGAAATCCCTATATGGGCTCAAGCAGGCACCCAGGGCGTGGTATGGTTAGATTGCCAGTTACTTACAGCGGTTGGGATTCATCAAGGGTGATTTAAATCCCAATCTCTACTATTTGATGGTGGAGAATGAGCCTCTCATTCTGGTTTTATATGTAGATGATCTGTTTTTGACAGGATCATCAAGGCTCATAAAGGACTGCAAAAGGAACCTTGCAGCGGAATTCGACATGAAGGATATGGGGTTGATGCACTATTTTCTAAGATTGGAAGTATAGCAGAGGAATGGGGAGATCTTCCTTGGGCAAGGGAGATATGATTACCAACTATAAGAAGATAGATGCATCACAGGACAAGGAAGTCGACCCCACCTTGTACAGACAGCTAATTGGGTCACTCATATATCTGGTCAACACTAGGTCAGACATTTGCTTCGTTGTCAATACCCTTAGCCAGTTCATGGTGGAACCAAAGAGGGTACATTGGGTAGCAACTAGGCACATTCTCAGGTATGTGTGTGGAATAGTTGGGTTTGGTTTGAAATATACTCGAGAAGATGACATCAGGTTGAGTGGTTTTCACAGATGCAGATTGGGCAGGTAGTTCAGTGGACAAGAAAAGTACCTCCGGGAATTGCTCTAGCGTTGGATCAGGGGTGATCTCTTGGTGCAACAGGAAGCAGAATTCAGTAGCACTAAGCTCAATAGAAGCATAATATATGGCGGCCATCACGGCTACATGCGGAGCCATATGGATTAGGAAATTGCTAGTGAGTTTGTTTAGGAAGAAAATGGGAGCGACCAGTATTTACTGTGATAATCAGAGTTGCATAAGACTCTTTGAGAATCCAGTGTTTCATGATAGGTCGAAGCACATTGATGTCATTTCATCAGAGATTGTGTTCAACGTGGGGCAGTCCAGCTGCAGTATGTCCCCACAGGCGATCAGGTAGTAGACATACTCACAAAAGCTCTAGGGAGAGCTAAGTTCATCTAGTTCAGAGAACAGATGGGTATGGTGGAGAATACGTTTCAATAGATTCTTAGCAACAACAATTGAGAGGGAGTTGCAATGCAAATGGAGTAGTTGACAACAGTTAAGCAGCGTCAGCAGCAGCTCAGATGCAACACATATCAGAGTTGCACAGTAGTTGGTGGGCAACAGCAGCTAGACATCAACAATGTGACAAAAGGTGATGCAGAGACAGGGTGTTGCTACAGGGGGTAGCAGCATTAGAACACTTTCCTCGCTAAGAGGGAGAGTTAGTTTTTGTAGCATCGAATGTGTTCTAGCCATGAAACTTTGTGGAGAGGCTATAATGAATGAGTTCTCCAAAACCCAAAAATTGTTTCCGGAAATTCCACTCAGAAGTGTCTCAATTAGATTATTAACCAATTTTTAAAATTATTTCTTACATCTAAACTTAGGGAATATGGTTAATTAATCAATATTAATTGAGATGTGGTGAGAATCATCTAGAAACTCACATGGATTGACAGGGAATTAATCTGGGCCATCGATTATGTTTTAATCTTGGCCGTTGGTGCTCCAACATAAGATTATAAGAAGAAGTCGATGGTTAGATGGAGAACACACCAGTGCAGATACTCAGTTACCCAAGCAGATTGATTTTCTCAGTGGCTGAAGTTCAACGAAAGAAGATAGAGCCAGAGGGCGAGTTGCAGGGGAGAGAGAGAGGGCATCAGCAGTAGCCCAAGGGTGCAGGATAAATTCTGGAAGGACCAGCGTGAGAGAGGACATAGTTCACTAGGGCACTGCACAGAGGATGACGCAATGAGACCAGCGTGAGGGTAGGGGGTCCATCTAGGGTAAGAAAATCGTTGTGGAGAGTGAGAAATTTAATGCTAAATTTCTCTCAGTGTTTCTTTTTCTATTTTTGTTGTCTGATATTTTGTACATGAATTACTGTTGAAGAATAATAAAGAAACCCTCATCTCTTGCACCGGTTTTCCCAAGTTGGGTTTTTTCTAGGGACGATTGTCCAAAAATAATCGTGTCAATGTGCTTATATGTGTGCTAGCATTTCTCTAAATTTCCTTGCATTTATTTTTCCACATTATTTAATTTGTGAAGGCTGCAGTGTATTTATCTCGATATTTGCCGTAAGAAACTGCAAATAATTTGTTTACCTTATTTAACAAATAACAGAGATAATATCAATTACTGCAGTAGGATTCCAGACTTAGGAATTTTCACATTGAGAAGGGTATATATTGGAAGAGACTTCGACCTATTTGAGATATTCATTCAAGCATTTGATCTCTGCACCAAGAAAAGAAGAAAGAGTAGTGAAAGATGAGGAAGAAGGAGAAAACCCAAGGAAGAAGAAGAAGATCTGAATTTTTGACTCGTTTGCTCACACGTGCGAAGGATCTAGGGTTTTTGTGCGAATTGCAGGGCCGAGGATTGTAGATTAGAATTGCAGACCTGAAGTAGAGGGCCGAGACTTTGAGTTGAAGCAGAATTTGTGAAGTTTGACCATCTTTGACTTGGTAAATTTTGACTTGTTTGAGGAAGGCTTTTGGAGGGCCGACTTGACACTTGGAGAAGGTCTTGGTCTTTGGCTCTTGGAGGTCTCACTTTGATCTGATTCTATAAGAAGAGGATTGTTCAAGTTTTTCCCAATTGTGGGGTTTTTCCCTGGCTTGGAGCCTATATTTTGTGTTCTTTGTGTTCTTGTGCTCTTTATGCATTTTATGTTTTGATAATTGCTTGATGAAGAATAAATAATAAAGTAATAAGAGTCCAACAAATATCACAAGTAATTATCAAGTAAGGAGATCCTTCAATTACCCTGATTTTCCAACATGGTATCAGAGCTAAGGTTGGTAGAAGGAGGCCAGAAGATCACAGGTTGTTGGCATTATGAAAAGAAAGAAAGTCTACTACAAGAAGGATCCGAAGTCTGACAGTGGGTTGATTCAAATTTCCTCTGAAGTCATATAGTCTCTGTTCTTAAATTTTGGGCATAACAAGTAATTTGAGCATGTGATCCAAGGTGCTTCAGTATGATAAGAATTGATAGAAGTATAAATAAACAGTGGTATGACTGATCCAAGTTTCTTGGCACATATGCGAAGGCTAGACAAGGGTACAAATCATCTTACAAGACATGATAATATGCGAACTATAGGAGAAACATAAGGTTTGTGGCAACTCCGAATTGAAGGTATAGACCTGAGATCTAAAGTCCTTTGAACAGTCCAAAGTATAGACTCTATATTCAGTCTAAAGTCCTCAACAATCCGGTACGAAGATCTTGTAGTATCATCCAAAGTTTCTTATGGTAAATAGTTCAGTCTAAAGTCAGATCTGAAGATTCTGTGATGTAATATTTCGAATTTTGTTCTGTGATGACAAATAAGGAGAAGTGACAAATTAAGGTTAATGCAAACATCCTCTTAAGGCATGATGCGAATTATGACTATGATACAATGCTACTCACACTATGATGCAAATTCAAAATTAGATCTAAATTGTTTTCTCTTAGCAAGACTATGACAGTGATCTGTGGGTTACCTTCATTGAGAAATTAAGTAATGTGCGTAATACGAATTATTTCTGAGGTTGAGATGTAGTCCATGTGGAGACCAAGCTTGAAGATTGAGATGGGCTGCTAAGGAGGCCATAATCTGATCCATCCTAGTGCAACTTCCCAAGAAGACCACTAACTAAGGTGATAAATTCTCAAATAGCAAAGCTGGAGTAAAGGAAGGATCTCTGTTTGTGATCTAGCCAAGATTATGAAAGACTTGTCTAAATGTTGAGGCAACCTCTTAGTATTGGGAAACAGAGTCCTTTTGGAGAAGAGGCCTAAAAACAGTCCCAAATTTATCTCTGTTCTAAGCAATCATAATGGCAGAGATATCCCAACTGTAATAGAAGGACCAAAGGTCCTAGTTGAATGCTACAGGAGGGCTAAGAGGCAGTTATGATTGTGGATTGGAGGCCTGTAAAACCTCGGGAAACAACAATAGGTAAGAGGGTCTGTTGGCCATGAATGAGTGTTGCTATAAGTTGAGGCTAGTGTTACCACAGGTCTACTATATGACTGAAGTTTGAAAGAAAACCAAGGGATAAAAAGGATTTGTGGTAAGGCAGCGAATAAGAGACAGATCTGGGCCTGGGCAGAAGGATATTTGGCCGAAGTCTAGGGGGCTGGTTTTGAGCAGAAGAAGCAATATTACTCACAGTCAAGAAGGAATGAGACTTCTGTGTAATTCTAGGTTGAAACAAGGGCCTGTTTTGGAGGTCGAGTTGCCTAGTAGGCCTTCCAAAACAGGGTCACATCTCTCTGTGGCAACTGCACAAGAAGAGGGTCCTTTGGTGAGGATTCTCTGTTGTGTTTTGTAGCCACAAGGAAGCCCTAGACAGGGCCGAATAGTGCAGACTCAGATCTGAGGTTGTTTAGAAAGCAGACTTGAAGAAGCTCTATGTAAAGTGAGCGCAAGAGTTGGTTCACATGTGTGATCAGATTTGTGAAAACCCTAAGGACAATGAAGCAGTGGACCTTCACTATCAAGTGGGTTGTGCTTGGAAGACCTTATGATAGTAATCTTGGAGCAACTAAGTCACTATTGAAAGGCAGTTTGATTGGTGCCCTAAGAACTATCAATTTGAAGTACCAATAGGATAGTTAGAGGGATGTGTATAGAAATCCTAAGGACAGTCATCTAAGGGGCAGTTAGAGGACTGACAAGAAGGTTTATTTGAAGACACTGAGAGTTGGCTATTTTGGAAAGATAAGAATAACAACTAGAGGGAAGATTATTTGAGTCTATGGAGCTGCGTTGATTGATAGAGACTGACTGGAAAGGTCAGCCAAGTTGTGTTCAAGGTTGACTGAACAATAGATTGGCTAACCTTGTACTGTGATAATCAGTCAGTTGGAGGAACTGTGTGATGGACTGTCTTCAAGGCAGGAATAGTTTTGGACACAATACAAGATGCAGTAGGTGAAGACCTCAAGTGCAGGATCATAGATTGTTAGGAGGCAGAATTGGAGCCCTAGTTCAAGAAGCTGCAAGATGAGCAATAAGAGGGCTGGTTGAGGAAGCTACAAACAGGTAGCTAATGTAAGGGAAGTATGAGTACTTCCGACACAAGCTGAGGCTTGTTGATGCACTCTTCCTATTTGAGGAGTGAGCATGGATTTCTCCTCTCAGGTTGAGAGTAAGGTTGGACACTGTTTCTCCTTGTGTCAGGTACTGTGACTGATTAGGATTGATATCCTAAGTCAAGTACTTGGACATGGATAAGGAGAATGGTGGATTGGATAAGCATCTTGGACAAACATTCTTGAATTATGTACTGTGATGGATTAGGATGGAGATCCTAAGTCAAGTACTTGGACTTGGATAAATAATGATTCAGTGGACAGACATTTCCTTGAGAGAAATGGTTCGGTGGAGGACATCCTCTGAGTATCCTACGTGGCATATGTACCTCAGAGAGGCAGTATGTTGTCCCATGGAATGCCTCCCAGTATTGTGCTTTGATCTTGTGGAGAGATAGAGTGTACCTGTCAAGGCATTGGTAATGTGATAATGCTGGCTATGATTATACTATCATCATTGATGCTTATCAATCTGTTTCCCTTCTTATGTGAATATTTCAACTTGAGATAGCCCTATTGAGTCATTATGGATACCTCCCTAGTTAAGAGGGAGTGTTGGAAAAGTAACTAGGTTTGGTCTTCATAATTATCTTCGTACTTGTATCAAAAGCAAAAAGAAGAAAAATAATATTATTTTTCAAGCATGGGTTTCATGCTCAAATTGTTTTGTTATCTAGGTCAAGAATGTTCTTCATGCTCGTAGGGTTTTAATCAGTCAAAAGAGTGTTTGTCATATGTAAAAGGCCCATTTGGGCATTTTGTAACTAAGAAAGAAAAAATAATTTTTATACTAGAAAGTTAATTTTGTTTTGTTATCTAGGTCAAGAATGTTCTTCATGCTCCTAGGGTTTAATGAGTCTAAAGAGTCTTTGTCATATGTAAAAGACCCATTTGGGCATCTTGTAACTAAGAAAGAAAAAATAATATTTTATACTAGAAAGTTAATTTTGTTTCATAAGACCAAGTTGGCCCTGTTAGAGAAAGTCAACCTAGGAGAGGCCTATTTGACCCCTTGATAAGGGTATTTATTGGAAGAGACTTCGACCTATTTGACATATTTGAAAGATAAGGAAGAAGGAGAAAACGCAAGGAAGAAGAAGAGGATCCAAAATTTTGACTGGGTTCCTCACACGTGCGAAGGATCTAGGGTTTTTGTGCGAGTTGTAGGGCTGAGGATTGCAGGTCCGAATTGCAAACCTGAAGTAGAGGGCCAAGACCTTGATTTGAAGCAGAATTTGTGGAGTTTGACCATCCTTTGACTTGTTTGAGGAGGCTTTTTGGAGGGCTGACCTTGGTGCTTGGAGAAGGTCTTGGTATTTGGGCCCTGGAGGTCTCACTTTGATCTGATTCTATAATAAGAGGATTGATTGGGTTTTCACCAATTGTGGGGTTTTGCCCTGGCTTGGAGCCTATATCTTGTGTTTTTTGTGCATTTTATGTTTCAGTAATTGTTTGATGAAGAATAAATAATAAAGTAATAAGAGGCCAACAAATATCACAAGTAATTATCAAGTAAGGAGAATCTTCAATTACTACGATTTTCCAATAGTTTCCACATGTGAAGAGTCATGTCCTTTGGGCAAGCTGACATGAACTCTAGAAGTGCCGACTTGGCAACATGGTGGAATAAATGATGCTTACAAAATTCAAAATTTTCTTTCTTTTATAGGGTCACGAAGAACATGCCTTTTTGACTTTTCTTTTGACCAAAATAAAGCATGAAGAACATGCTTGATAACAAAAATAAGAATAATAATTTTCCTTTTTTTTGTTTTTATAAGAAATACATATTAATATAAATACAATAATTATGAAGATTGAACTTAGTTATGATTTCAACACTCCCTCTTAACTAGGGAGGTATTCATAATGACTTATCAAGATACTCTGAAGTTGAGAACTTCTATAAGAAAGGATCTATATTGATAAGCATTAAAGATGATTTGCATCATCATAGCCAACATTGTCAAAATAGCAAGGTCTTGACTAACAAGCTCTATCTCTCCACTAGATTAGAGCATAATGTTGGGAGGCATAAATTTGGTCACCACCACCTCTCAGGCACATACCCCATCCGGATGTTCACTAGGTATGTCCTCACAGGACTATTTCCTATTTCATTGTCACAATATTTGACACCAAGAAATATCGGTCCTTGGGACTATTCTTATCTGGGATCAATGTACTTGACTTACAGTGGTTAGTCATGGTCAAAGAACAAATCCTCAAAGAATATCGGTCCTAGATGCTTATCCAATCCACCATTCTCCTTACCAGTGCCTTTACTAGGCTTACCACTGTTAGCCTTGGCCATAGTACATGACACATGGAGAATACGGTGTCCACCCTCACTCCCTCTCAAACAGGGAGAAATAACCACAAGACTAAGCTTGTCTCATCAATGTATCGACTACTTGTTCTTCTGTGGAGATCTTGTTGTGGTTTCTCAACATCTATCTACATCATACTCTTGAATCATAAAGCACTTCGACCTTTCTAGTTTTCTAACAATCTTCACGCAACTTTGAATCCAACATGTGATCAAGTAGTTCATTAGGATATTTTATGGAGCTAAACTTCTTCTCAACTAATTGTACCGTCTGCCACATCTATTGTCATAGAATTCAGCTTCACGCTTTTCCAAGAAATCATATCAACTCCTAATCATCAGTGGTGTCTCTATCAACATCAGTACTGTTAATCCAAACATTGTGTGCCCGAATTGAATCAATCAAATGTCAGTACAATAATATTAAAACTCTTCAATTTCTTGCTAAAGGGTATTGCTCTATATTTTTCGTCTTCTCTTTTGATCACAAGCTTTTCTGAGTTTTCCGCCAAACTTCAAGTATCATTGTATCCAACCAACATCTTTTAGCTCCTTCTTTCCAGCTGAGGTAAGTGAGCTTCTTCCCTTTTATGCTGCCATCTAATGGACTTCTTTGATGCATACTTCAAACTGCTCCCTCCTTCTTAATCTTCATAATTTGCCACATTCTTCCAATTCTTCCATCTGCTAGTCAAGCTTAGATAGATTTTGTCTTGACCTGCAACCTTTATTAGAAGACTATGAAAGAACAAAAAAGACGAAGTACAAAGATAATAACAATATGGTAATCAAGGAGATGTAGAGTACTTATCTTTTGAAGAAGGTCAACTCCCTCTTAATCTTGGACCTATTCACCAATCTTGTTCCCACATCAGTATGATGTCATTCCCGTCATTCAGGAGCTAGGCTTTCTTTTTACAACGAAAACGATTAGTTAGAGTTTTTGTTCCTAGGGTTTTCTAACTGAAACCTTGGCTAGGGTTTACAAACCCTAGATTCTCCAAAGCTTTCAAGACTTGCTATTCAAAATTTGCAAGATCTACAAACATACTAGAGAGTTAGTTGCAAAACCCTAGTGATACTATAGACATGCCATCTATATACGATTTCGTTTCTTGATATAAATACCTAGTCCTCATATACAAGAAGAGACTTCAAATCATAGTATTCAAAACCGAAATCAGTGATTGGACCAGTCCACCTATCAAACCGGGTTTCAAATCGGAACCCATCAAACTGGGACCAGTTAGATCGTAATGAACCAGTCTTTAAAAAAATACATGAAATAATTATTTTTTAACGAAAAAAACTATTTCGAACATTTAAAACCATGATTCCAAACCAATAGAGACAAAATATGCAAAGTTTGCTCATCTATATACCATGTAAGGGTGAATATATCAAAATGACACCGATTGCAATACATATCAACAATAAAATACATAATCATTGAGGCTCTAAATGGCCTCTAGTGTCTAAAAACAATGCTACAAGCTATGGGGCCACTGGCCTACTACAAGTCCACATATCAATGATCAACATAATCACTCCTCATCATGATTAAACTCGTCACCACTACTAGACATGGGATCATCAATATAAGCTACATAAATAATCTTGCTTAGAGTTTGAGGACTCCTAAGACTCCTCCGCCACCTTAGTAGTAGTGGCAGTAGTAGTAACAAACTAGACATCAAAACTACAAATCACTGATCACCATGATCACTCATGAAACTCTTCATTGATTTAGTGCTACTAGAAATGGGATCATCAACAAGAGATACATAAACATCATCTAGCTCAAAGTCTTTAGATTTGGATTGCTCAGCCTTATATTATCATAGAAATTGAAAAAGTTTAACATACCTAACCAATGATTTTGGTTTGAGTGAAGGGTTTATCTCCTCAACCTTGTAATGTGGTAGAGAAAGCTTAGCATGCCTAACCCGTTATTTTCTTTTGAGTGAAGGGTACATTTTTGTTAAGATCATGGTAGAGGAGTTCAACAATCAATACCACTAACATCAACAAAGTTCAACAATCAATGCCACCAACATCAGCGTACTTAAAGGGCTTCATGCTCTTGATCAAATGCCAATCTCATATCCTCACGCATGACATAATCAAATGGAAAACATTGCAAACCCCCAAACCATGAAATCCTAAAACAATTAAGTCTGTTGAATTTTGAGTGAAATCTAAAATTCTAGTTTCTCCATAAGAATTCCAATGACGTCGAAACCACTCTCAAACATCCAGAGCCATTTCATGGTAATGTTAAAAATTTAAGTAAAAGGACGAAAATGAAAGATAAAGGAAATGTCACAAGGGCCTGTTTTTGGAGGGAAACAACCCCATGTTTCCCTCAAAACCACTTCAAAACTCACAAAACAACATTCGATAGGGTCCGTAGATGCCCTGACAATAAACTAGCCAGTTTATGTGAAAACCTCCTGGTTCCGTCATAAACCAACCGGTTTATGCCCAACCAAACCAAAAAACCAAGGGGGTCTGCTCAGATAACCTGGTTTCTCAACTTGTTTGGTGGTATGGGGCTAATGAGCCAACCAGTTGGAACGGTTTATATTTTGAATCGACTGATTTTGAATACTATGCTTCAAATGCTTTTTTTTTTTCCCTTGGAAAAATCTCGGCAGATCAACCCCGAAGGGAATCTTTTAAAGCCCGTCGACTAGATTAGCAGGGCCTAACCCCAAGGGCGTCGAGGAGAATTGACCTTGTGACCTCCTGATCAGCGAGATACTTAACAACGGGGATTTGACCAGTTGAGCTAGCCCTTGGGGCTTTCTATGCTTCAAATGCTATGTCAATGATTTCTAACATATCTTCATAGATCTTTTTATAATACAACACTAACTTTCAAAAGAGCACAAGATCATTAGCTTGTTTCTCATGTGAGTTCACCATGATTTAGCAGTGTATGTAAAATAGTTTGCAAGATAACTTTGAAATGAACAAGAATTATACATACCTCTTTTGACCTTACCTTGTCCCTTCTTGCAAAGATTCAGTTCTTTGACTTTTCTTCAGTTGACATGTATCCTTTTCTTCTAACAGACATACTTCAGATCTCACAAACTTCATTGTATCAGATAGGTTGTCTTTGTTGATGCAAATAGTCCTTCATTTATGTATAGGAGGAAGTCTTGGTAGCTGCTTCATATACTAATGTCATAGAGATACACTTCATATAGCTTTAGATTCCTTGTCACATTCCTTGCATAGAATTTTGTTCCTAACATAGATTTGACAAAATTAGCGTTGTTCTTTAAGGAGACCCAATCCCCAAAGGTCTAGTGTCACCATAGTGCCATAGAAGGCTTGGATGTATTTTTTAGTAGAAACTTTGGTTGCCTCCACAAAGGGTTCGGATAGTTTTGATATGTAGTGCTCTAATGCTTGAATCTTGGACAAATGTTATTTGGTATCATCATCAATGCCTTAAAGAAGTGCCACGGGACTAGATTCATGTTGCAAGGGTACAGATCCACAAGCACGTAGGGTAGATTTATTACTAAAGTGTCAACTCAATTCTTCAGCAAGCAACAATTGCTCTCATAAATTCTGTCTCAGGCTTGTCTACAAGAAGTCAATGAAAGGTTCCTCTAAGAAGCTCACATACCATAGAGCCACAGTCTTATAAGAATTTCGTATACCACAATTTCAGTGAGGCTCAGATAAATGTTGCCATTGTAAGTTCATATGCAATAGTGAGTTTTCACAATGATCTCTTGTCACACCAATTACCATAGACCATTGTATTCTAGCTCAGAGTGCAGACTTCAATTCATAAAGTATTACTGTCTCCGCCTTCCAGTATGGTTGCGGACCTCTATTCACAACGTATCACCACAATCTAAATTTTCTAGAACAGATGCGGGCCTTTTGTAAGCAATTAGGATTTCTTGTATGTATAAGATATATGATTTGTCCTTCACAAATTTGTACCAAGCCACATGAATTTTGTATCAACATGTGCCTCTGTTCACAGATATAAAAAAAAAACTTCAGGGTTCTCTTTTCTAGCCCTTAACGATTTTGGTGCTTCCTTTGATGAGCTCGACTGACTTACAGGCCTGGAACAAACCTTCTAACCTGCTGTAGAAGATTGCTCTTTGATCTTTACTCGCTCTGAAACCATGTTGAAATTCTGATAGAAGATAGAATTTCTTATTGTGGTAATTACTTGTGATTATTTATGTATTTATTTTCCAATTGGTTTTTACTTCTTTCATTAAATCATCAAGCAATTACAAAAATACAATGCACAAAAGGACGAGAGACATAATGTTAAAATTGGCAACTAGGGCCAAACTCCATATGGGTCACCTTTTTTATGGTAGCTGATATTTTTCTTGGATTCCTCTCTCCGAGAGGTGTAGGATTGATCTAAAGATCATTCGATTCCGACATGTATATATGGATTTATAAATTTATTTGTATTATTGACAAATTGTCAAGGTCGGCCAGCGAGCAAAACATGCTTTTTCACCCCAGCGCAACCTCAACGTTGCATATAAACGGAGGAGACCTAAACTCATTATTCCATCATCTCATTTTCACTCATCTATCTCTCCTCACTTGATTGGGGTATGCAGATTGGGGCAACATCTCTCACACGTGCGAAGGAAGGAGACAAATTTTTGTTTAGGGTTGTGTTGACCAGGTTTGACTAAAGCTGCAGGGAGACTATTTTGGACAGCGTTGACCTCTCCTTGGCAGGCAACAGAGATGGGCACACAAATCGAGGTGATATGACCTCTGGTTTGTCCAGCGTTGGCTGCCCTAGTTGCTGGCAGCAGGTTGACTTTTGTTGACCAACGTTTGATTGATTTTTTAGACTGTTTTGGGCTGTTTCATTCTGCTGTTGGAGGCCAAGTTGTCTAATCTTTGATCGAGCTGATTTGGAGGTCAAATCTGACCTGTTTGACCAGCGTTGACTTTGCTGGTTAGGGTTTGCTGTTGCTGTCATAAAATATCAGATTTGTATATTTGTGCTATCTCTCTCTCTGTTGAACTATTGAAGAATATAAGAAGAATTGATCAAGGATTCCCCACATTGGGGTTTGTCCTTGGCTAGTGCCACATCTTGTGTCCTCTTGTCTTGGTTTGTCTTCTCCTGTTTATGTTTATGTTCTATCTGCATTTTAGTATCATGCTGATGTGATTGCTAAACTGGATATTGATATTGGGTTAATTAAGAAATTGAAGTAAATTGCTCTTAAGCATAGAACATACCAAAAATGAACATGGTATTAGAGTTGAGGTGAAGACAAAGCCCAAGCAAGAGTGAAAGAGCAATCACCGAAGATAGTTGGACAAGGTCAAAGGCTCACTCACTGGGTTCCTCATCCCACTTCCTCGCTGAAGACAAGCTCCGTGAAAAGTCTGACTATCATGGATGGAAGATGTCTCTTGATCTGAGATTGGAAGAACAAGAAGTGTTGGACTATGTGAGGGGTAAAATCCCTGAGCCTCCTTCAAATGCACCGGCTGCTACAAAGAAAAAGTACAACAAGGATGAAGTCAAAGCGAAGAAGATTATCAGAGATTCCATTGACAAGTGTCTGGTGGCCTTCATCTCTGATCTAAACACCTCCAAGGAAATTTGTGACAGGTTGGTCAGCGTGTTCAAGGTTAGTGATGCAAATCAAATTTTATTTCTCAAAAATAAATTGAAGGACATTAAGAAGGGAAAGGACGAGGATATTCAATCCTACTTCTTAAGGATCATTGAGATTAAGAATGATCTACTTTCGATTAGAGAGGTCATTCCTGACAAGGAACTTACTATCACTACCCTTAGATGACTCCCACTCGAGTGGTATATATTTAGAACCACTATTCTCAATAATGATCGAATTCCGGGATTTGAAGAATTGATGTCGAGATGCATTCAAGAAGAGACAAGAATGGTGGAGCAAGAAATGCCTGCAAATAAAGGCAACCCCACTGCTTTCTCCGCTCATGCCAAAAGGAGAAATAATGCAGGGTCTAAAGGTCATTCCAATGGAAAGCCCAGATCTAAGGGTGGAAGGAAGGGAAGGTGCTTTGTTTGCAATAATTTTGGCCACTATGCAAGGGAGTGTCCAAATAGAAGGGACACGACACATGATGATGATCACAATCAGTCCATGGGTAACTTCAACAACAACAATCAAAGGAATGGTAGGTTCAATGGCAAAGGAAAAAGGAATGCGGGACATCAAGGAAATGGTCAACCCTCCAAGAAAGCAAGGAACTCCAGGTATGAAGAATCAAATGTTGTGAACAATAAGCAAAAAGAATATTATCTTATATTGGCCCTCTCCACTACCTCTCCTCCGGACTCTTTGGGGAATTGGCTAATTGATAGTGGTGCTTCAAGGCACTTCACCGGGTACAAAGAAGCTATCTCTAATCTGATAGAGAAGGAGACAAACTTGGAGATTATTCTTGGAGACGATGCCACCTATCTCGTGAAGGGAGTAGGGAATGTTAACCTTCAATTGAATCAGGGTAACACGATACCTGGTGTCTATTTCAGCAATGGAAGACAAAGGATACAAGGTGGCATTCATTGATGGAAAGCTACGTGTTTAGAAACGGAATTTTAAAGATGCTTTTACTCTTGGGTTCCGAGTTGACACTTTGTATCAAGTTGGAGGAAGTCCATTGGGAGCCATGTCTTGTGACACATCTCTACAATCTGAAGTATGGCACCGGAGGTTTGCCCATCTTTATTATAAGGCTTTTCTCGATGTGAGATAGATGGTGACAAGTATGCCCAAGGTCAAAGTAGAGCAGGAAGGTATATGTTCAGGATGTGCCAAAGACCACCGATATATTGCAGTTGGTCCACTCCGACATATCTAGTATGATGCCCGTAAACTCATTGGGAGGATACTTATATTATCTCACTTTTATGGATGACTATTCTCGCAAGACTTGGATCTACTTCTTGAAAAGGAAGGATGAAGTGTTCACCTGGTTCCATCACTTCAAAGCCATGATCGAAAATCAATCCGAGAAGAGAATCAAGATATTGAGCACTGATAATGGGACTGAGTATGAATCAAATGAATTCCATGACTACTACAGAGAAGCTGGCATTAAGAGGGAGACCACAACACCATACACTCCCGAGCAGAATGGTGTGGCTGAAAGGAAGAATCATACTATTATGGAAGTTGTTTGTGCCATGCTTCATGATCAAAGGCTTTCGAAGTTTCTATGGGCCAAAGCTGCGAATACCGTCTTGTATGTTCAAAATCGATGCCCTCTTCCAGCATTGGACTCCAAGGCTCCCGAAAAAATGTTCACTGGTAAGAAACCTTATGTCTCTCATTTTAGAATTTTTTGAAGTCCCGTATACTTTCATGTGCCGAAAGAGAAAAGAAGCAAATTGGGTGAATTTGGAAAGAATGGAATCTTTGTGGGCTATAGTGAAAATTCTAAGGGCTATAGAATTTATGTGGCTGGTCAAAGGGAAGCAGAGATAAGTCATGATGTCACCTTTAATGAAGATATGGGTCTTAACAAGATCGACAACCTTCTTATCCCAGGGAAGGACAAAGAAGCATACATCGGAAGACAAGGTGAAAAAGAGGATGAGACGATGCCGGATGTTGATGAACCTATGGATCCTCCTCCCCAAGAGCCCTCCTCCTCCAAGAGGAGACCCTCATGGCTTAGGGAGACTCTCGAAGATGCCGAGAGACATATTGCACCGAGAGGAACTTTTCGTGAGAGCAAGAAGCCGAACAGGTATCAAGGATACTTGACCGCCATGAGCATTATCATTCAAAATGAACCTTCATCATTTGAAGAAGCCGTGAAGCAACGAGTTTGGAATGATGCTATGAATGAAGAGTACGAGTCTATCATGAAGAATGATGTCTGGGATGTGATCCCTAGACCCCAGGACAAAGCGATTGTCACCTCTAAATGGCTCTACAAAATAAGCATGGAGCTGATGGAAGTGTTGAAAAGTTCAAGGCTCGCTTTGTTGCCCGAGGCTTCTCTCAAAAGGAAGGTGTAGATTACGATGAGATATTTGCACCTGTTGCCCGATACACCACCATCTGCTCGATCATAGCCCTTGTTGCCTCGCAAGGATGGAACCTACATCAAATGGATGTCAAGACCACTTTCTTGCATTGTTCGATCAAAGAGGAAGTCTACGTGGAACAACCCAAGGGGTTTGAGGTTCATGACTGAGAATCTCATGTATGCAGGTTGAAGAAAGCTCTCTATGTCTTGAAGCAAGCACCCCAAGCTTGGTCTGAGAGGATTGATAGCTATCTGATGAAGCTGAGGTTCACTAGGAGTGAAGCCGATCCAAACCTTTACTTTAAGATTGAAGATGATAAACCTCTCATACTGGTACTTTATGTAGACGACCTCTTTCTGACAGGTGCAGACCCTCTCATTCACAAATGTAAGAGGGAGTTGGCTTTTGAATTTGAGATGAAGGACCTAGGACTGATGCATTGCTTCCTAGGGTTGGAGGTCTGGTGAAAGCCAGGAGAAATTTTCCTATCTCAAGGAAAATATGTTGTGAAGATATTGGAAAGATTTGGGATGGTGGACTGCAAGCCTGTGACTACCCCGATGGAACTTAACTTCAAGAAGTTATGTGGTAGTGTTGCCAACCCTATATTGGGAAATGCTTCTGAGTATCGTCAACTCATAGGAGCACTGATGTTCTTGGTGAACTCCCGTCCGGATATATGTTTTGTAGTTAATACGTTGAGCCAATATATGGTTGAGCCTCATTACACACATTGGATTGGTGCCAAGAATCTTCTGAGATAGCTTCGGGGCACAATCACTCATGGACTGAGATACACTGCCGGAGATGTGAGGCTGCATGGTTATTCTGATGCTAATTGGGCCGACAGTATGGTGGATCGCAAGAGCACTTCTGGGTGTTGTTTCTCTTTGGGTTCTGCTTCGATATCCTGGATGAGCAGGAAGCAGAAGTCGGTTGCTTTGAGCACCGCTGAGGTGAGTATGGCCTCCAGTGAAGTTGCTTGGTTGAGGAAGCTCTTCAGTGAGCTGTTTGGACATGTGCTGGATACCACCGTGATCCTCTACGATAACTAGAGTGGGATCCAATTATTAGAGAATCCCATATTTCATGATCGCTCCAGAGTCCAAGCATATCGATATCAGGTACCACTTTAGCCGGGATATGGTACAACGAGGAGCAATAAGGCTCCATCACATAGGGACTGATTAGCAGGTCGCTGACATTCTGACAAAGCCCCTGGGAAAGGTCAAATTTTTGTCTTTTCGAGAATGACTAGGAGTCGTGGAGAGACCCTCTTATGAGGGTCCTGTATGATATGGACATTGAGCTCTAAGAGCTTCGGGGGGCTTGGGGTACTTCTTGGAGCAATGAGCAACCATAGGGTGAGTGGTTTAGTCTTCTCCTAGTGGTTTGCTGTGTACAGGGTGAGTGGTTCAGCCTTCCCTTATGATACCCCGTGGCGACATGTAGGAAGGATGAGTGGTTCATCCTTCTCCTGCTGAGACATCCTACCCATGCAGTCTGGGACTCATGGGAAGTACCTCTCATCTAGCTAATGAGTAGGGAAATGAGGATAGGGACCATAGTACTACCAATGGACGCATCGTGTATTACCATACTCCCTATGCTAGGATGATATTGATCTGGGATCAATTGGAACTGACTTTGGGTCAGTAAGAGTGGTATGGAACACTCTTTTATCTGGGACTGACTTCGGGTCAGTAGAGAATGGTATGATACTTTCTTGATCACTTCTTCTTCTTCATAGTTCAGTAGAGCAGAGCAGAGCAATGCATTGATGGCAGAGATAGTATCGACTGGCTGATGGATTAGCAGAGGGAGTGTTAAAATTGGCAACTAGGGCCAAACTCCATATGGGTCACCTTAATTATGGTCCGAGAGGTGTAGGATTGATCTAAAAATCATCTGATTTCGACATGTATATATGGAGATATGAATTTATTTGTATTATTGACGAATTATCAAGGTCGGCCAACAAGCAAAACAGGCATTTTCACCCCTCGCTCAACCTCAATGTTGCATATAAAAGGAGGAGACCTAAACTCATTATTCCATTATCTCATCTTCACTCGTCTATCTCTCCTCACTTGATTGGGGCAGCATCTCTCACACGTGCTAAGGAAGGAGACAAGTTTTTGTTTAGGGTTGCATTGACCAAGTTTGACTGAAGCTGCAAGGAGACTATTTTGGACAACATTGACCAGCGTTGACCTCTCCTTGACTGCAGATTGGGTGAGGCTGTTTCTCCTTGGTAGGCCACAGATTTGGGCGTGAAAACCGAGGTGATCTGACCTCTGGTTTGATTAGCGTTGACTACCCTAGTTGTTTGCTGTAGGTTGACTTTTGTTGACCACCGTTTGACTGATTTTTCGGACTGTTTTGGGCTGTTTCATCCTGCTGTTGGAGGCCGAGTTTTCTGAGCTTTGACCGAGCTGATTTGGAGGTCAAATCTTACCTGTTTGACCAACGTTGACTTTGTTGGTTAGGGTTTGTTGTCGCTGTCATAAAATATCAGATTTGTATATTTGTACTCTCTCTCTCTCTCTCTGTTGAACTATTAAAAAATATAAGAAGAATTGATCAAGGGTTTCCCCACATTGGGGTTTGTCCCTAGCCGGTACCACATCTTGTGTCGTCTTGTCTTGGCTTGTCTTCTACTGTTTATGTTTATGTTCTATCTGCATTTTACTATCATGTTGATGTGATTGCTAAACTGGATATTGATATTGAGCTAATTAAGAAATTGAAGTAAATTTCTCTTGAGCATAGAACATACCAAAAATTAACACACAAGAAATTGGGCTCCAAGCTAGGGCAAAACCCCACAAGGGAAAAACCCAACAATCCTTTTTTTACAACTTCTTCATCAACAAGAGAAATCCAAGTCAAAACAAACCAGTGATCTAAGTGCCAAGTCAGCCCTTGACCAAGCAACAATTCGCATGAAGTCTGCAACAGAGCTGTCCACTAGATGCCATAATTCTGTCTGCTGAAGAGTCCACAAAACTGTCCATACAATGCCAAATATTTGTCCACAACAAAAGCTTGAATTTCATCCTTTATTTTGGCCTAATAACCACATAGATGATGCCACAAAGCCTCCACATGCATAGTTACTTATATGCCATTGAGGTCTCGTTCATGTACTTCAGGAGTCTTGGATGTAGGTGCCTCAGAACTTCGGATATGTATGCCTTAGAACTCAGATATGTATGCCTTAGAGCTTGGATTGTTCTATCACATAAATCTCGGTTATATGTGCCTTGGGATTATATGCTACAGGTCCGAACTTGCCTTCCTCAAAAACCTTTTTATTCTGCCTTAGACCTCCAAATTCTTTACCACATATGAATGCCGGATTACTTTGCCAAAAGATGGAGAATAGGTGCCATTTTATAGTTGTTTCCACATGTGAAGAGTCATGGCGTTCGGGTAGGCTAACATGAACCTTAGGAGGGTTGACTTGGCAACATGGTGGAATAAATGACACTTACAAAATTCAAATTTTTCTTTCTTTTTGTAAGGTCACGAAGAACATGCCCTTTTGACCTTTCTTTTGACCAAAATAAAGCATGAAGACCGAACCTAATTACAAATTCAACATGAAAAACGGAAGACGTCCTTCCTTCCATCTCCTCAAAGTACTATTCTTTCGGTGACTTTATTTATGTGCATATAAGCTGAATCTGAGCACCTAGGCTAAATATTATACTGATGTTCTGACAACGGTCTATTTACCCAAAGGGAAGCCAAGTTGTCTTGGTTTCCTACCGAGCAAATTAGAGTAGAATCATCTCCCTAAAATTTGGTTAATCAGATATAATATATGTCAATTTTGTTGGAAAATTGACAGCGACAACTATTAATCTTATTTTTCCTTAACCTTGATATATGCTTGTGAATCTTATTTATCTTCTTTAGTTAGATATTTTCATCAAACAATATCAAGAACAATAATACAAGAGATGACACAAATATTAGGCTCTCAACCAAGGCAAAACCCCTCCCATGGGAAAACTTGGAAATTCATCTCTTCTTACAATCCGCTTCAAATGAGATACAACGACCCAAATCCTAGATCAATCCTTCTCCAAGTACCAAGTCAACCCTTCTTCAAGTCCTTCCTTGGTTTTGCATCAACCAACTTCAATACTGCAACTTCGACATGCAAACTTCACTACTGCAACTCGTCCTTCAGCTTCGACAATAGTTATCAGAACCAGACTGGTCGTTGAATTGATAGACCCTTCGGACTAGGAACCGGTCAGAACCATACGAAAACAGTTAAGCAAAAATACATAAAATATTCAAATTTTAAAGAAAAACATATATATTCATGTACATCCTTATAAATTCAAACCATTTATACACAAATATGAAAAAGTTCTCATTTATATAGCAAGAGTGCATAATATGATAATACCAAAATATCAATTAGTGCAATACATGTCTGAAACAAAATACATCAAGATACAGACTAGAAATCTAAATGGCCTTTGATACATGAAACTACAATACTATTAGTACTAAATTACTAATTAGAATGAACATCCTCAGCCTCCCCCTCATCTTCATCCTCAGAATTAGCAATAGCAAAATGAGGATCTATAGTGGGATTTTGACTTCATTCCCCTGACCCTGAAGGTGGAGCTGGAAGTTGGTCCAAGTCCATCCAAGAAAGATCTTCATTGTCAAATGTTGGTTCTAGGGTCTCCACAATCCACTCTGATGATGGATCAAAATCATCCAAAGTTATGTTGCTTGATTCAGGTGTCTTGTTTAGCAATTGGTTTTGCCTCAACTTGAGGTTGTACTGAACATAAACCATGTCATTTAACCATTTTTGCTCCAAACTGTTCCTATTCTTGGTGTGTATTCGCTCAAAAACACTCCAATTCTATTCACACCTTGAAGCCCCAACTATCCGGAAAAAATCAACTGGTTCGGTACTGAATCAGCCATTTTTAGTTTGTTGCATCGGTCTGAACTGGTTTAGGCTTGAAAATGGCTGGACCGATCAATCCAAATCGGCTCGGTCCTGTCTTGATAACACTGGGCTTTGACCCTACAATTTCGGTCTTTTAGCTTCTTTGGAAACCCGAATCCAACCTTCCTCTAAGACCTTCCTAAAGAAAAATCAGTGTTGCGAACATCTCGATAACATTCCCTTTTTATCTTGAAATCACGATATTTTGGCCTAGCCGTTATTTGTCAATTTTTAAAGATATTTTTATGGAATCTTAATTTTGCCGATGTTTGCCCATTTTTTACCGATATTTTCTAGATTTTTACGATTTTTTGGTTTTCCAGACCCTTGCTGATTTTATCCCGATGCCGATGTTCGCAACATTGAGCAAGACAGCTTTCCCAAAGTCAACGAGGTCAATGCAGGGTTTCCTCCCTTCTAGCTACAAGATTCTGCACTTCGTCCCAGTGTTGAAAATATCGGTATCGGCAAAATATCGGTGAGGGTCCAGAAAATATCTTATCGGCAATATCGGCGAAAATATCAGCAAATATCGGCAAGCATAAAAAATGCATAATATATTCATTTTTTTCTTCAGATTTTTAAACATATAAAGCAATAACAACGTGAAATAAACACATTGGCACATAAATATGAAGAAAGCACTGATATATATGATGTCAAATAGAAATGATATATGAAAGGCGATACCAAATCCTACTGATCCCTAATAATTGTCCATTCAAGGACTCAAATGTGGAGAACCAATACAAAATAACATCACATATATAAAAATATCTTATCATCATGAGTTATATGTAGCATAACAAATAAAACTAGCAGCTATCTATCTGAAATCATTGCCCTCTCCCCCTTTTACGGGAACACATGATGGGCTGTTTGCTAGGCTTGCCCCTAGTAGTAGAAGGTCCTAACCCTGCCTCTGCGCCTAATGTCAAATAATGAGTGCTAGGTATGGAGCTATGCTCTCCTATATCTATAGCAGATGGTGTTGATGTTGATGCTCCCACAATGTCCTCCTCCTCCTCCTCCTGCTCCTCCTCCGAGTGCTGCTGCTGCTCCTCCTCCGAGTGCTGCTGCTGCTCCTCCTCCTCTTGCTTCCCTTGTTCTAATGGATCATCTGGCTCTAAACATGAAGGTGACTCCTCCAAGATGGGCTCCTCAGACTCCACCCTCCACTGAGACAATACATCAATATTGTCTAAGGAAATGGCATCTGGATCCATTAGTGCTTCTATTTGCCTCACTTGAAGTCGGATGTTGTAATGCACATACACTAAATCATTGAGGTGTGCGAACTCCAACCTGTAAGAGTGTCAAAAAAACTAATGAGTCTTGACTTTTGACTCTTGACACTTGAAGGTCATAAATTAAAAATTAAAAATTACAATAAGTGTAATTGCTCAACTGAAGACTGGAGCTCAAAGTTATACCTGTTGTGCTTTTTTGCGTGTATTTTCTCAAATACACTCCAATTGCGCTCACACCTTGAAGAGCTACATGTTTGACTCAAGATTCTTATGGCCAATTTCTGCAAATTTGGTGTTCTCGCACCATAGCTTCGCCACCAAATATCTACAACAAAATAAAGAAATAAAAAATTCAAAAACTTAAAACATAATTAAACTTTCAAATAAAAGTTACATAATTGAATTTAAAAAAGATAGAATTATAAGTAAGGAAATTCTAAATTGAAAATTCTAATTTCTAATGAGTGATGACTTGTCACTTATGTGGCATGAAGAGGGTCCTTTCCCTAATAGCATCATCAAAGCCAAATAGGCCAACACAATCCCGATAATACTGTATCTCGCGATTGATTTTGCTACGAAGCTCAGGATCAGGTACCATCCTATGAATAGGAATGGAGCCCTTCCATCACCTCACCATCAAAATCAAAGCTGCATTTGTATGAAAATGCGGGGTTGAGGAAGAGTGCTGCTGCATGAATGGGTCGATGAAGCATCCCTGTCCACCGACTATCAATCTCATCCCATAACATCGTATGCCTATCAAGGCCAACAGAACCCTTGTGTGCATAATAAGAAAGAATGGCCTCTTTGGCCCTATCCATGCCCTCATACAAATAAGCCATTATAGGCTTCTCCCCATCTACCAATCTGAGATCCTTTACTATAGATTCACTAATTGAGCATGCTTCTTCTACTCCACGCCAAAACATCTCAGAGTACACCATTTTTGCAATGGCTTTCCTGTCCTGTCTCCTGCTGTATCTACAATTACGCCAGTAATCAAACATAAACATTTGCTTCAACTCGAACTGACATCGAAGCAAAGACTGAAGAGTAATAAAGTTTGTGGCAAAACGTGTGATCGTAGGACGCCGCAACTCCTTGTTTCTAGTGAACCTCCTCATGAGGCTAAGAACAAAAGCATGGTTATAAATAAACTTGGGGATGCTCCTAGCCATATCAACCGCCTCCTTGATGAAGGAGAGTTTCCCCATATCCTCAAGCAACAAATCGAGACAATGTGCTACACACGGAGTCCAGAACAATGTGCGATGCCTCTCCATAAGCATCTTGCCGGCAGACACATAATTAGCTGCTTTGTCTGTTATGACTTGCACCACATTCTGCACACCCATCTCCCGAACGAACCCATCTAACAACTCACATATCGTTGTTGCATCTTTGATATGTTCTGAGGCATCTGTCGATTTAATAAACATGGTACCTTTAGGACAATGTACCAAGAAATTTAGAAGGGTCCTACCATTCCTATCTGTCCAACCATCAGACATCACTGTGCATCCAGTAACTTCCCATGTTTTTTTCAATTCCGCCAATCTAGAGTTGATGTCCTGCTTTTCTGCTTGAAGAATTGGCCCTCGCAACTCCTCATATGTAGCACTGTTGTACCCTAGGCCGACAACAGCAATAGCATCACACATTGGCTGCCAAAATGGATTGGTTTTGGTGATGCTAAGAGGTGTCGCTCCAGAAAATACACCTCCCCATGACTCTATCTACTTCTTGCTTCTCCTTTTTTTTAACAAGCGATTTTATGCCAAGTTGTGATCCATGTCCTGTTCGTGGAACAAAAAATGTTGACCTCGCACTAGCAGTAGCAGGTGATGATGTGCCAGCTGTGGAGCCCCTCCCACTACCTTCAACATCAAAATCAGGAGAAGATATCCCTAAAGATCTACCTGCACGTTCAACCTTGTTTCTTTCTGTGTCTTCCTTCTTTCTGTCTTTTTCATCAATTGCCTCAAGAGCTTTTTGTATAAGCTCCGGACTAGAAACTGTTCAAATCCCAACATCATGTCCAGTGAGTCTAGCTAGATGGTATTTCAGTCATGTAACCCCTACTGTCATCCTGGTCCCACACAATTTGCATGTAAGATATGCCCGATTTGTCCCACCATCAGGGTTCCCATACTCCCAAAATGGGTCCAAGGCTTTTGGCATATTTGAATTTTGTAGTGAGCTAACTCAAACCTAGGGCACCAAAAAAAAATTGGAATTAATAATATAATAAGTAATAACCACATCATTTTACAAAATAATTTTTTTGCTACATTATTTGCAATGTGAATTCAATGAAAAACCATAAATGACAGTAAGAGGGTGTATTTGAAAGTTCAAAAAAAATGGAGTTTGCTCTTCAAATATGGAGAAAAGTTAAAAACCCTTGCATTTGCTCATGGGCATGAAAATCATAGCAAATGGAAAAAAAAAAACAAGCAAAATGATTGTAGGCAAATAGGCAAGCGAGAATAATCCTAAAACTATCAAAAAATTCATTAACATAGGGGTTTATTTGAACATACCTGTTAATGGAAGAAATAAAATTGTCTCACTGTTCTTCAAGCATATATCGACAAAATCTTTGTTGTTGGTGGCGATAATAGCTATTCAACACTCAAGCCCTCCTTGGCAGTAAGCACATAGCTCTCCCCTTCTCCAACAATCAGAAATGAAAATGATTGAAAAAAAAAAAACAAAATTGGACTTTTATAGCCGCAGCGGAAGTTTTTACTGTCTCTCGACGATTTTTTGCATCGTAGCGCAATATTTTCCCGAGATATTGCCGATATTTTGGAAATATCGCGATATTTTCGGGGAGACAAAATATCGCGATATTTTCTCGGCGATATTTCGTCTCCCCAAAAATATCGCGATATTTAGGAAAGTCGGCGATATCTCGGCGATATTATATACACTGCTTCATCATACTGCAACTTGGACCTCCTTTCGTAGCACCAAAAAACCCTTGAACTTCGCACGTGTGAGAGAGATAGAGCCCAAAACAGAGATTTTTCATCCTTCTTCCTTCTCCCAGACCTTCACTCTTCTTCTTCTTGCTTCCTAGCTTCATATCGAACTCTTTCTTGATAAAACGAACTTGTGAACTGAGTGTGTCCCAAATGAGGTCGAACTGCTTCTTTATATAGCCTTCTCAAGGGGTTGAATTCCCTCCTTTAGGCCAACTTGATGTTCCCAGGGTCGACTTGTACTTTGGAGATTCCAAGACTTTCTAGACTAAAAAATAATTCTTTTTACAAATATATTTTTGCCTTGAAGGGTCTTATAAACATGATGTTGACTCCTTTGACTCGAGAACATAAATCCTAAGACCTAACAAACCCTAGAAGCACAAAGAACACACTTTTACCTAGAAGACCATCAATAATGAGCATAAAACCCATTGCTTTAAAAAAACAACTTTTCTTTTCTTTTCTTGGTTGTTGCATAGGATACATATTCAAATGAGTACAACAATTATTAAGATCGAAACTAGTTACATTTCTCAACACACTCTTAAATAGGAAGGTATTCATAATTGTACAACCAATACAACATCATGTCTCAAACTGAAGAGTTCTCAAGAAGAGTCAGATTGATAAGCCATACTGTAAGCATCACTATCATGACCAACACTGTCCCTGAGGCCTAATTGGACAAGCTCTTCTTTATCAAAAGCATTATGATGGGAGGCTTTACGTGTGATACCGCACTACCTCTACAAGGTACGTACCCCATCCAAATGTCTACAAGGTATGTATTTTTAGGACTATTCTTATCTTGGATCTCCAATCCTGAGTCCTCAAAGAATATCACTCCTCTTTGACTACTCTTCTCTTAGATACTTGTCACATCCGCAAAGTGTGTTAGTCACTTTTCTTTCTTGGATGCTATATCCTCAAGGAAACCATAGATGCTTATCCAATCCTTCACCATTCTCTCTTCATCACATGAAGAGGAGAATGCACATGTGATGTCCAACATCACTCCTTCTCAAATCGAGAAGACATCCCTCTTCTCCTTTAGTCTTGAGAATAAAACCTTGCTCCTATACAAGGAGACTCCTTTGTTCCCTCTCAAAATCAGAGGAGATCTAGACTTCCTTTCTATTTGGGAAGTCATCATCACAAGCCTTACAACTTGTCTTCATAAGAGTATCAACTACTAGTTCTCCATAGTTTCCTGACTCCCTCTTTCTGTTGCATCATCGAGCTTTCTTTCTTTCAAAGGATAACAAAGCCACCTTGTCTCTTCATTCCTGTGATAGGCATTACATTGAGCCTTTCCAAACTTCTTCTTGAAAGTGATCTTCGTTTGACCTTCAGATTATCTTCTCGTTCTGCTACCTTTTAATCCCAATATGTCCATATATTGACTTCATAGTTGCCAGGTACCAGATATCAAGCTTACATCAATATCCTTCAGCGATAAAGTTGAACTTGCCTACTGCCATCATATATTCCTGTAGCATCTTCTAGGTAGCAAAATAATATGTTAACCATATAACCAACAATAATGAAAATCAAACTTAACTCATCATGATAACCTTCTCGTTCCATCAACATCCACATCGACCATCTCCACTTGAAACTTCCTTCATGCATCAGAGCGCCCAAGGATCGAACTTGGTTACCATGTTACAACTTTTCTTCCGAAGAATCTACTAGATGTTAATCGTTTATGTATATTCTAGAGAAAGTCTTAAATTCTTTACACATCCTTAAAGTCAAACCTTATTCTTTTCAAGTATCATATATCCATATACCTAAGCATATTTTATGACCAACCTTCTTTTCCCAAGATTCTACACATATGAATCTTATCCAAAGTTTTATATCCAACATGTATTTCTATGCTTTCATCCCATCATCTAGCTATTTATATATCTCATAAAGAGCCCGCATCCTAACCCATTGCATTCCTTCATCCCTTTACCAGTAATGATTCAACATTACATGGAATGTCTAGTAACCTTGTCATGATACTTTTCCCAAAGACCTTCCAAAATGATGGTCTTTCTTGAATCATGATGATTCAACTAAGCAGGATGACAATTTCTAACATAATGTTAGACAATACATGGATGAACATTATGCAAAAATGGTCTATCTATCCCTCTATCTAGATGATCTTGACAAAGCAACTTAACCATGTAAATTCTAGACATGCTATTATCATATGCTTCTTTCTATGATGCCATGCAAAACATGCTTATCCTAAAAGAAAAATTAGTCCTCATAAAGAACCTGACAGCCAGTGAACCTTCTTTAGTAGTAAAGATCTTTTACTTCTTCCTTCTTTGCCTTCTTCGAAGATGCCTTCGAAATAGATCTTCTTCTAGAGAGAGAGATCAACATTCTTCTTCAAGTTTTCCTTTAAGATTTTCCTTAGATGTGAGCTTGATGTGGACTTGATCTCCTTGTAGAGACCCTCCTTCTAGGTTTTTCAATGAGTCCTCAATCCTTCTCGAAGTCTTCTTCTTCAGTCCTTTCTTGAGAGTTTCCTTTTCCTTTCCCCTTGACAAATAACTCCTTTTAGTGTCCTTTCAACTGCCTTCCTTGTTCACTTTAGCTCTAATACCATGTTGGAAAATTGATAGCAGCAACTATTAATCTTATTTTTCCTTAACCTTGATATTTGCTCGTGAATCTTATTTATCTTCTTTAGATTTTTTCATCAAACAATATCAAGAACAATAATAACAAGAGAGGACACAAATATTAGGCTCTCAACCAGGGCAAAACCCCTCCAAGGGGAAAACCTGAAAACTCTTTTCTTCTTAGAATCTGCTTCAAATGAGATACAAAGACCCAAACCCTAGATCGATCCTTTTGCCATGTACCAAGTCAACCCTTCTTCAAGTCCTTCCTTGATTCTGCATCAACTAGCTTCAATACTGCAACTTCGACCTACCAACTTCACTACTACAACTCGTCCTGCAGCTTCGACCCTACAATTTCATTCTTGCAGCTTCTTTGGAAACCCTAATCCAACCTTCCTCTGAGACCTTACTAGAGCAAGACAACTCTCCCAAGGTCAACGAGGTCAATATAGGGTTTACTCCCTTCCAACTACAAGATTCTGCACTTCGTCTTACTGCAACTTGGACTTGCAACTTCAGCCTCCTTCTGAGCACCAAAAACCTTAGAATTCCGCACGTGTGAGAGAGATAGAGCCCAAACAGAAATTTTTCGTCCTTCTTCTTGCTTCCTAGGTTCAAATCAAACTCTTTCTTGATAGAATGAACTTGTGAAGTGAGTGTGTCCCAAATGAGGTCGAACTACTTCTTTATATGGCCTTCTTAAGGGGTTGAATTCCCTCCCATGGTTGTGGGGGAGCGCCCCCCCTCTTGAACCCGCTCCCAAAGCGTGCTCCCTTCAGGAGCGGATCAGGAGCGACCTAGGGAGCGCGCTGCCGAAATTTGCTGCAGGGAGCAAATGTCAGGAATGTGTTCCCTAAAAAAAATTTCGCTCCCTTTTTTTTTGCAAATTCTTTTAAGCAAACACGTCCCAAACGCAATTTTTTTTAAAGAAACAAGAATTTTTAAGTGGGACAGCTTAATGAGCAAGCCTATGGCCCTACTATTGATATGCAATTCATGGAAATGTTAAATTCTTAAAGTAAAAGTGACATTCTCCTTTATCTTTCATTTTCATCCTTTTACTTAAATTTTTAACATTACCATGAAATGACTCAGA
>APFE030651680.1:0-13561 GCA_000404065.3 Pinus taeda
TACTAATTGGAGATCCCACCGACCCTGGAAAGAGCTCTGATACCACTTGTTATGCTTCTTAACCTGCAAATGATACCCAAATACAGAATATGCGAAGAAAAGAGACCGATAACACAGAATATGCGAAGAAAAGATATCCAGAACAGAGAATAGTGAAGACTTTATTATTCAGAGAGTAATGTTCACTTGCCTCTTCGAGGGGGCAACCTCCAATAGAGCAGAGCTCGATTACAAAAATAAGACACGATGCTCCTCGCAGGGAGTTACTATCCTTTATATATGACTCCTACAAGTAATACCACGGATCAATACCGCTTATTACTAATACCGTCGGCCCATTTGCAACTAACTGTGGTTCCTTTATTAATTGCGGATTAACCACTTACAATTATTAATATGGGCTTTATTGACTCTTAACTATGACGTGGTCCCATTACATAGATAAGGGGGTTAGGGTGGGACCCTAACAGCTTACAACTTTGTGTGTGAGTACAACGGATGTTGACATAGCGAAGACAACCCAGCACACAAAGACAACCTTCAAAATCAACCAAACAAGATTGCAAGCATGACAAAGCAATCAATATGCCAAAGACGACAGCTAGTCCAACAAGCAAAAGGGACAAGACATGTAAAAGGAAACACACATAATGACTTTCAGTGTTTGCCAACATGCATGTTATTGAAGAGAGAATGATATGACAATGATAAGCAGTCCTTCAAGCTACACTAAGAGATGTATTTCATAAAGGTGTACTTTACTTACCATACTTACCCTCCAAAGGGTTATGCATCCAAAGGAGTTTTCATGCAATCCCGCTTTTTTATCATAACTTGGTTCATTGGTCTTTCTCCTCAACTCCTTGAGAGTCATCTAGCATGTCATCTTTCCTTGTGGTCACTGAGAGATACATCTGCGCAGTTTCAGCAGGCAGTGATTGTTGTCGGGATGAGGTCCTAGAAGGACACCTTTGTGCAATTTCTGGATGCAAGGCAGATTGGACAGCTAGGGACAACGCTGTGCAGTTTTGGGATGCAAGACACTGTTGTAGGATGGGGTGTAGTTTTGGGATGCACAGTTTTTGGATGCAAGGCAGACTGGGTAGTTTAGGGACAATATTGTGCAGTTTCTAGAGACAGTGAGTTTCGGCTGAGGGAAGGACACTAGAGGATATCACTGCGTAGTTTTGGATACCAAGGAAGGCTGGGATTTCTACACATTGCACAGTTGCAACAGGGAAAGGGGAAAAGCTTGAGGTTGCAGATGCGAAGCGTGCGGTTACGGAAAGCTGGATGTAGCTAAGTTGCTAGGGAACTCCGGAATTTGGCTAAGCGTGGGATCAGTGGAACTGATGTGAACAGTAGAACTTTGACTACGATCACACACTCAAACACTTAGTGATACAACAAAGACCATCTAGAACATATAAAAAACATACTTCGCTTGATGCAAAAACATTTCTGACAAGAGTGCGTGAAGTGAGAGCGAGACATGTCTATGTGATGAGAATGACCCATATGCTCAAAGATTTCCCCTTGAAGTGGAACAAACTGCCCTTTGCATGAAAAACGATAATCCCCATGCCCAAGGATGACATATGCTACATAAAGATGAGAACGTGAACAACTCTTAATATCAAGGAGGGGGGCTTGAGTTAATTAGCTTACCAATAAGTTACCAAGGAGCGATCGATCACAGGATCCACTGTAGGCTCCGAAATTTGCATGCGAGCCAAAATTTTGGAGGGTGGTTGCAGCCACTACAACACTTCCTCTAGACAAGAAAAAGAGAAAGGAAAGGAATACCATTGTTTAAGAGGAAAAAGTTTGCAAAACCACAAGGAGGGTAGCGATTAAAGAATTTTCATCTATGTGAACAAGCTTTATCAACAAAAAGTATGCGGAGAATGACAAGGAATGAAGGCTTATGGAGAAAAGTGATTATAGCTCATGGGTCAATGGAGGGTTGGAATAGAAGTGAAATGAAGGCTTTTGAAGGGCCCTCACTCATTTGAAAGAGAAAGATCATCTTCAACCGAGTCACTTATGAGATACTTACAATGAGGTGGATGACATATGAAATATAAAATACAAAAGGACAAATTACAAATACAATACATATTTGGAATCTGGACAAAGTACACTAGGTTAATACTCATCGATTTTCCTTGGTAAGGAAAAGAGACTCTTGCATGAGAAAGGAAGCGCATGATGCCCTGAGAAGTCTTCTCCACCAACAACCTAGTACTGCTAAAGGAGTTGGGATCTATCACACTTATTGGTTTTTTGAAAAGAATAATACCCTCCTCCATTAAGGGCATTGTTTCCACTATTTTAAAAGAAGAATATTTGTATCTTCCCCTACTAGGAATTGATGTTGTGTTGCCTTTAATTGCACTGAGTCCCACAAATTTGATCTAGAAAGGGGTAGATCCTTCTTCTCCCACTCCCTTCTTTAGAGATGTTGTTTGCATCCATAGTATCCTCCTAATTTGTCGTGGTTTTTATGTGGAAAAGTCCCAAAATGTTCCTTCTATCAATCTCAACCCTTATAGGCAATGTTTTAGAAGAAATTTCAATTTCCCTTGAAACCAGCTCCGTCAAGGTGATGCGAATGATGTTGACCACATGGAGACATTCATGTCGTTATGGATTCTAGAGAAATTGGCAATCCAACACTTGTTAACAAGTACTCTGTCATGAGTGGATCTAAAGGGGAGGAGAATGTCGAACAAGGTAAAATGAATTTTGTAGCAGCCAAAGTAGAAAACAAGATTTTTGCGGGACTGATTATAGACAAGATAGATGTTGAAGGGGGACAAAAGCTTAGTTTAATAAAGCTTGCCAGCCTTATTGAGATAAATGCCAGGGAAGGTGCTAAGAAGTTGGATATTCAAGGAAGATTGATGGACCAAGTTGAATGGTTGTCTGACTCAATTGGAAAGCTTAATAATCTTACTGAAATCATTTTGTTTGAAAACAGGATGGTGACCCTTCCCACGAAAATTGAAGGGTTTTCCAAGTTAAAGAAACGAGATACTCATGCAAATAAGTTAATGAATCTTCTAGATTCCATTGGTGAGTTGACCAATCTAACCGATCTAGACTTGCATGGCAATCACTTATAGACTCTACCTACTTCAGTTGGAAAGCTTTCTCGAATTGTATCCTTGGACTTGAGTTCAAAACAGCTTTAATCATTGCCCGAGTCTGTTAGACAACTTAGCAATTTGAAAAGAATGAGTATTGAGTCAAATGAAATTGAAGAGCTACCATATACAATTGATCAATATGTTGTTGAGCTTCGAGCATAATACAATCAACTCAAAGCTCTGCATAAAGCTATTGGCAAGCTTGAATCATTACAAGCCTTAACATAGCACTATAACAAAATAAAGAGCCTTCCGTCAACCATGGGTTCTTTAACCCATTTTCAAGAACTTGATGTAAGCTCCAACAAAATGGAATTGATACCAGAGAGTTTGTGCCTTGCCACAAATCTTGTTAAGCTTAATGTTGGCAGCAATTTTGCTAACTTAGAAAAGCTCTCACTATCTATTGGAAATCCTGGGATGCTGGAGGAGTTAAATATTGGCAATCATCAAATAAACATCCTTCCTAACTCTTTTCATATGCTTACATATCTTCAAATTCTTAAATATGAAGAGACACAACTAGAGATACTGCTAAGGCATATTATTGAAAATGGAGCTAAGGTCATTGTACAGTTTATGATTGATTGTGTTGCAAATAGGGGATGCAACAGTAAAAGAGACTAAGCCAAAGGGGAGGTGGTCAATATTCTGCTCATGTTTGAGGAAATGCAAGTGGGTTGAAGTTATGGAGGAACACCATTCAATGCACCTAATGCAGAAGCAAGCTTGTCTAGTAATACATAATCTAGTTGTTTGAAATCCCGAAATTAGACCAACCATAATGGAGAAAGGTCTAGAAAATCTTGTAAGAAATGTTGAGGCAAAACATGAAAGCTACAAAGATACAACTACCCCAATGAATAATGTTGGACAAAGACTAAGGTTAAAAGAAATTGATGAGAAGATAAACCAGGTACAAAATATATTTGAACACAAGAGTATGATTTTACAGGAAGAAAGACATGTTGTGTGACATGAAAGAATCATTTGGCCACATTGAGAAAATTCAAGAACATAATAAAATTCTGGATCAAGGGTGGGATTCCCTGAAAAAACAGATCCTTCCAGCAAAATGGAATGTGCAAGCCATTAGGTAAGAAATTGGTACCTTGAACTTTGGTCTAAGGCAATTACAAGGTCAATGGGTTGATGCAAATTCTGTTTGGCAAGAAGCATTGAAGACTCCACAAAGCCAGAAGGATGAGATATTTGTTGAACTGAGTAGCAGAATTGGTGCAGCATATCAGGACTGCTTTATAGAGGTGGCTAGAAGGAGGACATTGACAAAACTCCACATAAGGCAAGTAGGCCAAGGGATAGAATAGATGGATAGAATAAGAAAGACTAAAGTGATCAGACCAGGACAACCCTTAAAATGTCTGCTTGCACATACTCCTCAGGATGTCTTAGCAGATATGGGGTTATTTGACATCAACTTGATTGGCATTAATGATGCAGATCTAGCATGTTTGGCTCCAAAAGCCTTAGTAGGGCCATTGCCTAAGGTTGATCATAATCTGCATGTGAAAAACTCATTCTCTTCATCTAAAAGTAGTTATCATTCAGTCCCAAATGAAGATGGTTCTATAAATTCTGGTAAGGAATATAACCATAGATGATTGATAAAGGATGTGATAGTGATGAAATTGTTAGAACAAGAAAAATGGAGGTTGAAAATGCATGTCTAAAAGAAGAACTTTCTTTAGCAGTAGCACATATTTGTACTTTTGACCCAAGATTGAACTATAGGCCAGTGAATGGAAGCAGTGACTATTACATGGTGACATCTCCAACCAGCATGTTGGTTATTGGGCTACAAGAACTAAAGGGTGTTGGTTTTCTCACTATGGCAATTGTAAGTATCGAAGGAAGTTTTTCATTCTTGAGAAATGAAGGAAATATTGTACAATACCCAAATGTGCAATCCTATCCAACCTTATAGGTTATAGTCTTTGATAAAGGGGGAAACCTATTATCCAATGTTCTGGGGCAACATTGGGTAAATTTGGGGTAGTTGGAGCAAATAAGCAAAAATTGGTGGCTACACTAATAACCCCTCACATTAGATTAAGGAACAGAGAGCCCCATGAGGAATCTATAAATAAAGAAGAGATGGAACCATTTTATCATCACTGATTTGGATTGGAATATCTTTATTTATTTTGAGTTGCGGCTATGAGGATTTTAAGACCTTTTTTTTGTTAATTAGTTTTAACTTTTGGACCTAGGTGGATGTGATTCCGCCCTAGTTAATCCTCTCTCTTTAATTAGTTTTAGTGGTGAGAGATTCCACCCTAGCTAATCTTCTCTCTTTTCTCATTTCTATTGCAATCCACATCTTGAGACATTTCTTATCTGGTTTGGCAAGCAAAGACGAGATTTCCCTATGGTTTTTCTTGTTCAACAAACATTAGAACAACGAAGGTCTTTTCTATGGTTTGCTTGGTCACCAAAGGTCTGATTCTGCAACAACAAGACTTTCTTTGTGGATTCTTGTGGTTCATCTGACCTCTGAACTATTGATTGAAGGAAATTAAGGCAGCAGGAGTCTCCTCTAAGATACCAAGGTCTTACATAGGGTAGCAAGGCCCTTACTCCATAAGCAAAGGGTTTGTATGAGATTCAGCCAATAACAATTAGGGCACAAAAATCCTCATCTGTTTGATCAGTACCTTTACTGGAAGAAAAAGGCAGCCTCAGGGTCAGGGCCGACTGTGGTCCAGTTAATAATTCACCTGGGTGCCTATCTTCTGCAAAAGCAAGGCCATAGTAGGGCAACAGAGTACTCTTGGAAATACAGTAAGGGAATACATCCATTTGCTAGGTTAGGACAGTAGAATAAGGCAACAAGGGCTGATTGATACATTAGTATTAGATTAAGAAATTTAAGCTACAGGATATATTGGATTTGTAAATTGGTTCCTTTGTATGAACTCTTGGTGGAATGTTATACTTGTTGTGCTTTCAATAATATCATTGTCGTGACTGTTAGGCAATCTGAACTATTGGTCAATAGCCCTAAGGGTAACTGTTAGAATTGAAAGAAAGGTGAACTATTATTGTATTATGAAAACTACTACCTGGTTACGTCATTATATACTGTATATCATCTCTGTTTGGAATATTATTATAATCAGCACCATTATATACTGTATATCATCATATTGTTATAATCATCACCATTATATACTGTATATCATCTCTGATTCGAATATTGTTATAATCAGCATAGATTATCTTGTGAGATTGCAACCCTAGGGCAAGAAATATCCCCTTGGGACACCACATTGGTCCTTCAAGGGCACCCAACAAATTGTATGAGAGGAAGTGCAGCCCACTTGTTGCAATGGTGCACGATTGCATCACCATATAGTTGGTTCAAAGTCCTTACACAATGAGAATGGGATGGTGTAGGAAAATGTCCCACTCAAGGATAATCCTAGGTAAAAATACAAAATTTCAAGATCGCTCAACTATAGCACACATTCGATTCATTCCAAGGATAGTAAAATTTTCCATGATAAGTCTTTGATATAGGGGAAATGGATTGAACTCAAATAAAATAAAGGAAAAGTAGGGAAACATTATTGAAGAAAGCGACTCTACAATTTTAGAATATTTTATCATTTGGGATCCAAGGCTCTTCTTTCATATGATGGCGCCTACCTCTTTATCAAAATGAAAACCATTGGACAAAGTCAATAAGGAAGTCTCTTAACAATTAGATGACTTTGGGACATTACAATAGTGAAGATTTGGCACATATCGGAGAAAATGCAACCCCACTTGGTGGAATGGTGTAGAATTGCATCACCATATAGTCGGTTCAAAGTTTTGGATAAAAAGAGTGGGATGGCAGAAGAAGCTCCCATGCCCAAGGATAATACTAGGAAGAAAGACAGTTCAGCCTCTTTCAACCCTAGAACATCCTATTTATTTGAGGATGATAAAATTTCCATGATGACTCCCCATTGCAGAGGAAAATCAAAGGAAAGGAAATGCAAGAAAACTGCAGTACTTGCTTCTAATCCAGAACAGCCAATTAAGTATTTGTGTCAGTAAGTGCAACTAATTAAGGTTTTTTGTGTTATGGTCATATCTCTTCCTTTGTTCTTCTATGGAATTATCCTTTTATATTGTAACATAAAATAATTAGCCCAAAGCATACCTTTTCAGCTGTACTCGCAATTGTATCAAAATCGATGTATGCAAAGAAAATTGTTGCAGCCCCATCAAGCTTCCTATTGATTCCATATGGGAAATACCTGTCAAAATGATAGATGTTCATTATCAATATTAAATAGGATTTTAAATTTAGGAGAATTACATTAATGACATCAATGACATCAATTTAAGATGAAATGGAAGGGAAAGCCCTGTCATCATCATAGACACGAAAAGGCATTGTAAATGGACGTTGAGTTAATTTGTTGTGTTATCTCGAATCTCAAAAGGTCAAATAACATGACTAATCAAATTATTTTAAGGGTTTGAAGCTTGTTACACCATATTCTGCATGGTGTTACCCAATCTTTTATCCTCTCCGTGTTTTTCGTTCTATTCTATTCGACCACCAGTTTAGTTCTCAGTTGTTTCCAAAGCTCTCTACCTGTTATACGTGCGACTAATCATACATTAAGGAGGAAATACGCGCATCTAATCATACATTAAGGAGGAAATACGCGCATCATTGCCTGCTCTTCTCTCGTGCTTGCATCTACCACGTTAGGTACGAGAAACACCGTTATTGCTGTCATGAACAGAACAGAGGGGTCATGCTATCTATATGCCAGTTTTCTATTGGTTGGTAACTGCAACATGAACAGAGGGGTCATGCTATCTATATGCCAGTTTTCTATTGGTTGAACCAGGGGATTACATTTCTGAGGTGCTCAACCTCAAATTGGTACAGCATTAATTCAAGAACTCGTATTGTTGTTCCTGATACATACATGGATGAATATTAATTCCCCAGGAGTTATCTAGAATATGGTAGAATATGGTGCGTCAGAGGACCATTTTCCATGAAACTTGACAGGATGACACCAATGGAGTTTCTATGGACGAGTTTGCAGATCTTAGTGCACATGTTCTACTCTGCCACCTCATGGTATACAGGACTTATTTGACGTCCTGGACTGACCTCATAACCAAACCTCAATAACCAATGTAAAAGGAATTTTGACACAGAAGCTAAGACGAATAACTAACAACTATATTAAAGCTTAATACAGAAGAAAGAAAAGCAATATACTCCACAGAATCAATATCAAAACAAAATGGTTGAAGCAATACAATGTCCCTGAAAACAAAATGGTTGAAGCAATACAATGTCCCTGAAAATTGAAGGAAACAGAAAAACTCACATAAGTATTAAGGTGGCGAACGAAGTTAGAGAAGTTGTTGTGTTTGAAACAACGCGGCAGCAGATTTTGAGAGAAATCGGTGGGGATCCCGAATAAAAAAAAATGTTCCCGCGCTGCTTCAGGAGACGACTGGGTCTATCCAAGGATACTCCACCGTATCTATGTCTTAGTAAGAAACAGAGGAATGACGCTGCTTTGCAATCCTTCCATGAGCTGGGGCGGGACAGGAGGCTATGTTTGTGAACTCTCCTCTACGAAGCCAAGAGGTGAAGAGATGAACCTTCTGCGGATGTCGCCATGGTAAGTAATTTACGACGGTGCCTTGTCTTCCTTTTCTGAAGACAAGCGGGTAAAATCAGACCAACCCAGCTCAGAAACCGTCGCTGCATCAAGAAGAGAAAACAATAAAGATCCTCCACCTTCCTTCACAAATCAGTGCATAAATGAATAGTAAATATCAAACCCATAACCAACATATCACCTGTTAGGACTTTAATGTTTCCACTACTAAAATCCAACAAAGACTAAATGATGGTCAGAGATAGAAACAGAAAACAGGAGGAAAGAAGAAGATCACGGGAAGAAAGCAGAAGCAGAAAGGAAGAGGAAATTCCGTCATTAAAAATAGAAAGAAAGAAGTTGAAGAGAGGAAACAGAACGACGCAGAATAATCATAATTGCCAACAGTGGAAACCATTCTCACCACCAACGTTACCTCTGGTCTGTCTTCTATGATCTGCACAAATTTAGACTCGAGATGGTCAAGATTTTGTATGCTCCTCCGATTTAAATGTTCAACTTCAACTTCATCATCTTCTTCGTTTCTAATCTCCTTCACCAAATTATCGTCAATTTGTCCGAGAATGCATCGCCTACCCAACTCTGCAACGTCGAAACTGATTGCATCTGTGGGTCTCTTTCCTGTTATCGTCTCCAACACCAAGATGCCTTAGCTGTATACGTCCCCTTTCAGAGACGGGCACCCCAGAATACGAAATTCTGTAATCAATATGTAAAACCTTTATCAGTCAGTCATATCTATTCTGTAAACAATATCGCTCAATCTATTAGTATTACTATTTACCTGGTGCAGTGTAACCGATAGATCCCATAACAGGACTTGTGTTGTCTCTTGAGGCTGCCGTTGAATCGTCATGCTTTGCTGCAGAGACCAACAGACGTTAAGTACCAAAATCTCCAACATGGGCGGTCAGCGTCTCATCCAATAAAACTTTGGAAGGTTTCAGATCGCCATGAACAATGGCCGTAGGGCGGTAATCGTGAAGATAAGCCAACCCATGGGCAAAGCCCTTGAGAATGCTCAGCCGGCTTTTCAAACCCAACTCGGAATTATTTTCAATGCAATGCAAATGATAATCAAGGCTTTCCTGCGACATAAACTCCGTAACCATAGAATTTTTATGGAAACTTGAGCATACTACAATTAGTCTCACCAGATGTCTCACTCCCCAGCGTCTTGCATTTCTTTTAGAAGTCTCCTGTCTGCGGAGTGTATTTTTTTGACAGCAACGGCTGTGCCACCGTCTCAGACGTCCTTGTACACGGAACCATGGCTTCCACTGGCCGCAACGTTATCAGGGTACCCAAATCCATGATAGACTTCACCATATACAATAGAACTCCATGGGTTTCCCCGGGGATTCTTGCAATTACAAAGGCCTGTCTGGAAGGCAGAGGAGCTAACCCATCTTTCCATATATACACAGCCTGTAAGCCCAGAGGATTCTTGCAATTACAAAGGCCTGTCTGAAAGGCAGAGGAGCTAACCCATCTTTCCATTTATACACAGCCTCTTTCTGGGTGCTTGTAGACCCACATTTTGGAAGCTGCAAATCTTGTGGGGTCCGAGTTTAAACTTTAGACTTGAGAACGAGCTGACCAATATGCCTGATTTGAGACTGAGAGCATGAACATTTTGAACGGATCCAGAGAATGTTGTGGCTGAGCAGCAGTAATAAATACAGGCAGCAGAGAAATGACTTCGCAGGGCAGGGAAATGACAGGCAACTGTATGATAAAACTTAGTAGGCTCCTAAATCCAAAGATTGGATGGGCTGGGATGGCAGGCTCCTAAATCCAAAGATTGGATGGGCTGGGATGGCAGGCTCCTAAATCCACAGATGGCTGTTACGATAGCCGCCCGACCTCTGTTGTGCAGCCAGCCAGCCTGCCTCACACACTCTCAGCCGACGTGAGAAAGTGGTGAGGTGCTTTTCGTCGAAACACTGACAATGCGAGGAAGGGGTGGGGTGCTTTTTGGTTGAAGTACAGCTTTTACCATGTAAGAGGTGGTGAGGTATAAAGCCTGTCACCTCCTCCAATCTTTTAATCATTAATTAGAAAGGGTTCATCAGTCTTTTAATCATTACATACATTGGTAAATGTGAATAAATCTTTTAATCACTATTTTTATTCCTTAAATAAGTTTTTTAATCATTATTTAAGTGTTTATCTAATCTTTTAATCATTACTTAATATGGTAAATGAATTTTTTAATTATTAATTATAATGGTAAATAATTTAGCATTATTTTCATCTTGGTAAACATTACCAAAGGTTCATATATACTACGCTCTTTTCTAATATATACTTTGTTCTTCATATTCATCCAAATTAGCAAGTGTAGTTTAAAATGTGTTTTTATGTTTTTATTGTTTATTTGATCATTTAGAAGTTAAAAGATATATGACTTATATTTATGTAGAGAAAGTCTTTATCTATATATTTTAGAAAATGGGTTTAGGTAAATTATATTTTAGTTTTTCATAAATGGTAGAAGTGTATTGTCTATAAATATTTTAGAGGGTTTTGTGTTTAAATTCTATTTTTTTTCAATGATATAAATAATTAAACAGTTGAAAATATTTCTTTACAATTTATATATGTTTTTTTATTTTTATAATTGAATTGAGAAGTTTAGTCAAATCCAAGTTCATTCACTTAATTATGTTCTTTCTTATCAACATAATTATTTCCAAGAGTTCCCACTGAGCATATGCAATTAAATGTTTTATAAGCATATTAATTGTAAGGTAATTGTACAAGATAGAATACATTCTAAAAGTAAAAGAGAAATTATATATATATATAAGGAGGATGATGGATTTGCTATCGTTTAGCTTGCAGTTAGAGTTTCTAGTGGCAGGAAATCCACAAGCTAATCTAGTAATCTCCTATGCTTCCTTCTTTCATGAATCTGCTTGATATCTTAAAATGGCGTAGGATTGGTATGAGGATCTGGTGGATCATACACCAAACCCTTTAGAAGGAGTCAACATTTGGAGGGATCCAGATCTCCTACAAGTATCATTACCCTCTTCTACCCTCATCACATTTAGCATGCAAGGATAGGTATGGATCTATATCTTGGGTAGTTTCTCGATGAAGTGCTAAGGGTTGGTCCCATCGTTGTGAGAAGTTAGGTGGATTTCTCTTGTTCCTAGGTGGCTCACACCCCCATTTCCCCCTTACGGAGCTTGCCTTTCCCTCTCAACTCAATGCACATCCCCTCCTATTTATCTCCTCTCACTGCATTCCCTTATAAAATACTCTCCTCTATTTACTCATTGTAGAGTCTGAAGATTGCCCTACCATGACATCCTTTTTGCCCAATAATCCTCTCTTTTTCATATACATGCACCACTTAATAAAGCCATATCTCCAAGGTTTTGATGAAGGTATGCATTAGTATGTTTTCTTGTTCATATTTAGCTAAAGACCCTATTGTTTTAATTAAAGTTGCAATTAGCTACTGAATTGACATGTTTCCGCAGCTAGTCCAAGGTTTCGTCGCTGCCTTCATTGTTCGCGAGGTTTCAGAGCTCCAGTTCAGTAATGAAGGTGAGGATGGATAGGAGGTGATTCCCTCATGAATACCTCCCTATTCGCTCGAAACCATTTTCCAAAGGTGGCACAGGAGATCGCGGTCAAACCCCGAGTCAACCGTCAAATTAATGCAGCACAGAGTCGAGATAAGCTTAAACCTTATCGTTTTGCTTTCGAAATAGCAAAACGACGGTTTCACAATATAATATTAGATAGGGTTAAGAGATATTAAGCTTAGAATTCTCATACAGTTATGCAAAAGACATGTTATAAATTCAATGGCCGCACTGGTATTTGGGTGCGCATCGTATGAAATGTTTTATGAACAATTTATGATTTTCATGTGAATGAATTTTGCTTTTGTGTGCAAGTATTGTATTGGTTTAAAGCTCTAAACTGCTATGTGGAGGGCCCCTGCAATCAGTGTCAGGTTCTGATCGAATGCAATCTGATTTCTTTCAATTATTCAATTACTCTGTTTTGTGTGAATATGTTGTATAATGATTTCAAATCGTTACCCGCATAAGAATTCTACTTTGCTTTATACCTAGATTAGACTGTTGTTTACTTTGCTTTATACTTGGTACTGCACAATTATTTTCTTTGCTTATTATCCAGCATAATTAAGTGTGTTCAATTCAGAAATGTTGTCTGGATTACAGTGCTTGAACAAAAATTGAATAAGTGAGAAGACTTCTCCTAAAACAATTGAGTTCAAAAGTAATTCCTTCATAGATGCTAGAGTAAGATTCTATTTTACACTTAGAAGATTAGGAGCTGCAGCAAGAAGGTTTAAAATCAAACTCCAAACAACTTAACATAAGTAAAACCACCTTCACATCATCCACAAACTAATTAAACAATGATTGATTCCTCAAAAACTTATCCTTAAGAATGACAACATTAGTTCAACTAACAACATCACCTCCACCCTCGGACTAGACTTTGATAAATACATAACGACATACTAAGATAGCTTCTAAGCACATATTGTGCACCTATACTTCGTCAGTCTACGCACCCTGGTTGACAATTTATGATTGTCAAGTCAAGGACATTGAATTGACCAAACATTTTGGCGTCATTGGCGGGGAAGTATAATTAGAAGCCATAAAAAAAAACAACAAACAAAATCATCATTAATTTAAAAACATGACATGCGTAGAGATAGAGACTCTAGAGGTAGATTTGTAG